>JANHAO010006939.1:0-20734 GCA_026873985.1 Saraca asoca
TCTATGGGAGTTTGCTTAGCCTAAGGGGAGAAGAAAATTTTGAATTTAACAACCCTTTGCTGCCCCTTCAGCCAAGCAAACCTAATAATAACCTGTCTTATTAAACACATATGATGTTCTAGGTTAGTGGGAGTTAGTGTGACAATGTTGTTTGTCTTAAGACACTTATTGTTGTCAATTTAATGACATATATTCTGTCACGTGCAATTTTGTTATGTTGATCTCATAAGAGACATTATGACCCCGTCTCTATTTTGTGATATGGAGTAAATTTTGTTGTTTCTCAATAAGCATCTTAAGTAGATGCTAAAGCCAAAATTTTGTGTAGCAACATTGTATTTGATTTCTTTGTCTCGAGACTTTCATCATTTTTGTATAAAATATTACTATTTTGTAATTGCCACATATTGTTGTTATTTCTATTATTATTATATTGTACAATTTTTGTGTTGTGGCATATGGTGGAAACATTCTAGACCCAGTCTCATTTTGTGCTAAGATATATCGTTGAATCTCAGATGGCATCTTGGGCGGATGCTAGGGCCAATTTTGTTGGGAAATTGCACATTGATTACATTTTTGGCATGCTATTTTATTGTGCATTTCCTTTTCATGTATCCACACTCTTATTGGGTCACTGGATTATAATTGTATTACATGTAGGAAATCACTACTCCTTCAAGTAAGTTTTCTACATTGTTGAGATGCTTATGGATCCATTTTAGATCATTAGACTATTGTGTTAGATCACCGGGTCATGGGTATCTTGCATGTATGATATCTATACTCCTTTGAGTATGATTTTCTGCATCGTTGAGGTACTTGTGAACCTCTCTTAGACCATTTTGGATGAGAGTACTGGCTCGATATAACATCCTGTTTGTGGCCACATATTGTTAATTAATTTGGACATTTCTTGTCATATTGAATTATGTCATCCAAGTGGGAGAATGTTAGAATTTTTTTATGAACTGACATAATTCTATAATGTCTCAAATTAATTGGATGTCACATTTTTTGAGCTTGTTGTTATTAAGCCTAATTATTTGTGATCATTTTGATGGGCTTAGTGGATATTGAGCCCTATGTATGGGCTTGCCATGATGGGTAGGCTTGACTCATCTTGTTTATATATACAGGGAGAGGCCTTATTCCTTTCCACTGATCAGTGTACAGTTTCTCATCTAAACTAATATAGAGAGACTTGAGGTGGAATAGGGATAATAATTCTCCCTTTTGCATTACAAGATTCTAAATCTGGGATGACTTTAGCATCTAACATCATTTCAGGTAATTTTGATTACTCTTAAATTTCAATTTTATAATTTGTTATATTTTCTTTACATGTCATATGTTAGGGATTATATTATATCCTATCGAATATTTCCAGCATATTGATCATTGCTTATTACCATCTTTCGTCGTTAACTATCACTAGTAGCAGTCAGCTACTATTTACCACCACTCCCCTCAATTGATCATCATGTATCATCTTTGATTAGTTAATTTTTTAATATTGACTATTCAATTTTTAATAAAAATACTTTTAATAATTTAATAATATTTTTAAAAATATAAAAATGGATTAAAACATAATACTGTAATATTCACATGAATCTTTTTAATTTAACCAAATATAATAATATAACATTGTCAAAAGTTATATTTTCAAAAATTATGAAAATTTTAAAATTTTTAAAAATATGACATTATCCAAAATCATATTCCAAAAGATATTAAAAATTTTGAAAACATATTATTTCACAAATTAAAGGCCACCATAGGTGATGGAAAATAGTAATTTAGTTTCATTATACATGGTTTATCTTTCAAATTTTACAAGCTAAAATTGCAGGGGTCATATTCTTCCGCGCAGTGCGGACTGCATAGAAGTGACTGTTTTTAGGATGCAAACGGAGACCAAGAAGAATTCAGAAAAAGGAGCTAATGGTAATTTCAACTTGAGACAAACGAAAGTGGATAATAAAGCACATGCTGCATAAACTACGAAAAAGCATGGCTACTATTCTACGATGTGTTTTGGATTCGAGGGAAAGTGGTCACGTCAGCAAAGTCCAAGTTGAGGAGTCTGTGGCTCTGCTTTCATCGCCAAACTCCACACAAACATTCCACCCATCATTCCATATTTCGGAATGGTAGGCCGAAAGGATTTTAAATCACACACTTCACTTTCTTTTTTTTTTTTTTAAACATCTCTTTATAAAATAAGAATCTTTTTCCTATTTTAATTTTCATGGACACCTAGATATCTCTCATTAGTTAATTGTGATCATGCACTGTAAGAAATGATTGAAAATTACTGCTTGCAAATTTAAATTCTCCTAGCCATCTATTATCTAGGCATGCAATGCAAGAAATAGTATATATAATTAAAGCCTATGTTATTTATATAATAATTCTTCAACTAAAACATTTATATTAAATTAAATTATTCTCTCACCCTTTATAATTTTATTTAATTTTTAATTAAATTTTTATAATTTAAAATTTTTAAATTAGATTTCTATATTTATTTTTTTATTCTCAATTAGATACTTCTTTTCATTTTTTATTAAAATTTGTTAATAATTGACATATTTAAACAATACTTTTTAATGTGATTTAATAATTATTAATATAATTTTTTTTATAATTTTTATTTATATTTAAATTATAAAAAATATAGAAAAAATCAAGTATTTTATGAAAATATTTCATTTTTACATGAAATGAAAATATCATTTATTTCTCACTTTATAAATCATTAATAGATTATTATCTATGTGATTCAATTATTAATAAAATTTAATAAAAAAAATAATAGAAAACATCTAATTAAAAAAAAGTATAAGAATCTAATTCAAAACTTTTAAAGAATAAGGATTACGAAGAATAAAAAAATAATTTAACCTTTATCTTAGTTATGTTTTCTTTGACTTTTTATATGAATCAAATTTATTTCATAACTCATACTCATCACCTAAATATCAATTCCTAATTCAATTCTATCAAATTTTAAGAAACTTACGGTTGGAATGCACAACAGTTTATATCTTTTTTTTTCTGCTTTATTCCTTAAAAGAAAGGTAGAAGACATTAAAAAGCATTCGTTTATGGAGAAAATGCTCATACAAATATTTTATTTTTTTAATTCACTGCATTGGAAATTATATTTTTTAACTTTAAAGTATTAAAAATTATAATTACCTATTCCTATTGGATGTGAATAAGCAAATTTGATATAGAGGATATATAATATTAGTTTATTTGATTGGATAGAATGCAATGGAATGAAATATAAGTATGAATGAGAATAGGAATAAAATAAAATGATCACATTATAATTATGATTGATATAATAAAAATTGAAATAAATATTTTTTTTTTATTTTTATATTTCGTATAATAAAATATTATGGATATTATAAGAATGGAATTAAAAAAAATTAATTACATTAATATTCTTACAACAAAAAAAATATTTATTTAAAAATAATAAAAAACGTGTAAAATTTTAAAATTTTTAATACTTGTTGATAGTATAATATTGGTTTGTCCTTTTTAAGTATATTAATATGTTTAATTATAATTTTGACTATTTATATATTAATAAATTCTAATTCATTAATTTTTATTTTATATTAAATAAATTTATATAATAAATAATATTTATGTTATAAATAATGTAAAAATATTTTATTATAAATTATATTTTTAAAAATATAATTATCAAAAATACTTTTGTAATAAAAATATTGAAATCATAATATTATTTTATTATATATTAATATAAAAATAAGTTTAAAATATATAATCGATATAAAAAATAAGAGTATACAAAGAACAATCATAAGTATTCTCATTTTATTTTGCCTAACATTCTCCTTCTTTTGCATTCTATCGAACCAATCAAACCTAACGTAACTATTTCTATCGTTCACGCGGATGCAATTTGCAATATTGCAGGTATAGATTCCCAACAAATCGGGGTTCAAACGCGCCGTATTGTAGCATTTTTAACTAAACCGGAGTTACTTCCCTTCTTGATCATCAACTAAGAAGCGGTTAATGAGTCTGAAAGTGATTGCTCCACCGATCCAAATCCGGGTGTTAGCAGCTTACAGATTCAGTTTAGCTCAAACACAAACACAAACATCAATTCTCTCTGGTGAAAATGGCTACGAAAATCCCCAAACATGGGTCTTTCAGATACAATTTTGCAGAGAAGAAGGAGAAGCTACTCTCCATGAGAGGTGGCTATTCGCAAATAGGAATCCGGATGCCTGAATCTGACGATGATGAACGACGCAGCAGGTGTTGCTCCTATCGTGCCTTCTCTGATGGGATTATCAGTGGCTGGAAAACACTCAAAGGGGTCTGCAATAAGGCATATGAAATGGGTCGTTCTGATCCCAGGAAGGTTGTTTTCTCTGCAAAATTGGGTCTTGCTTTGATGCTCCTCTCGCTCTTGATTTTTATCAAAGAACCCTTCAAGCATATGAGTCGGTATTCCGTTTGGCCTATACTTACTGTTGTGGTTGTCTTCGAATTCAGTATAGGTATGCATGGCGCTATTCTTTTGTTCAACAAAGATTTTTTAAGCAAGAAAATTATTTTTGTGGGTGCCAACTTATTCACGTGCATGAGTAATTTCTAATTTTCCTGTATGTATGCATGGGTTAGCACATAAAGATACTGTTATTGGCTCGGTGGTGATTGATAGTCTAATTTCTTCTTCTTATTTGATAAAACCTCAGATTGTCGCCCCCTCCTTTTATTGACTTTTTTAATCAGTTACTTTCATCTCATAGTACGTTGTTGTTGACTAATGAATAACTTTGTCTCAGGCACTATCTTATATTTGTTTATGTTTATGCTTCATGAAATTTTTTATTTTAAGGTGCACTCAGTTTCTGTTAATTCCAACTTACGCTTTTAATTGGATCAGCACCGGCAGGAATTTCCACCTTGCTCTTATTTATTACAATTAATGACGATGCACTCCCGCAGGGGCAACTCTAAGCAAAGGGTATAACAGCGGATTGGGGACTTTGTCTGCTGGAGGATTGGCTTTGGGTTTGGCAAAGTTGTCGACATTGGCTGGAGACTGGAATGAACTTGCAATTATTGTTGGCATCTTCACTGTAGGTAGGTCTCGTATCAATCACTTCCATTTCTTATCTTGTTGGTCGAAATTCCTTATATCACCTTTCCTTTTGGTTTATGCATTGAATTCTGACAAGCTCTGTAATTGCTAGGATTTTGCGCCACATATTCAAAGCTATACCCAACAATGAAGCCTTATGAATATGGGTTCCGTGTTTTCTTGATCACGTATTGTTTTATTACAGTATCTGGGTATCGAACAGGTGAATATGTTGAAATAGCCATAGATAGATTTTTTCTCATTGCACTTGGTGCTGGTGTTTCTTTGGGAGTAAATATGTGCATCTATCCAATCTGGGCTGGTGAGGATCTCCATAATTTGGTGACCAAAAATTTCATGGGTGTTGCAACTTCTTTAGAAGGTTCTTGTTATCATATTCAATTTATAAAACACCACCTTGTAGATTTGATGCTCCTTAATCTCATTTCTTTCACTCTGTAATTTTTGTTCAGGTGTGGTCAATAACTACCTGAATTGTGTTGAATATGAGAGGGTGCCTTCAAGAATTCTCACATACCAGGCAGCTGCTGATGATCCTGTATACAATGGCTACCGATCAGCTGTTGAATCTACAAGCCAAGAGGATGCATTGGTATTACTTCCTTCAGTTTTCTGGGTGTCTGGTCATTTCATATTTGATCATCTTCTGGAGTCTCTTGTTTCATACCACTGATTGCAGATGGGGTTTGCTGTCTGGGAGCCACCACATGGTCGTTACAGAATGCTTAAGTATCCATGGAAGAATTATGTGAAAGTAAGTGGGGCACTAAGGCACTGTGCATTTATGGTCATGGCCTTGCATGGATGTATACTTTCTGAAATACAGGTATACCTCAACTTGGACCTTCTCTGTCCTTGTGCTGGCACTAGAAACTCTCAAACTAGAAAGCCTTTGAATCTTCATTTCAAATTTTAACTGTTGAAATCTTAGTGTTTATCACGAGAGATAGGAATATCCGCTAGTTATTATTTTTTTATGTAGTTGGTCCTTTT
This sequence comes from Saraca asoca, assembly GCA_026873985.1. Taxonomy (NCBI): domain Eukaryota; kingdom Viridiplantae; phylum Streptophyta; class Magnoliopsida; order Fabales; family Fabaceae; genus Saraca; species Saraca asoca. The sequence goes on from JANHAO010006939.1 coordinate 6,161, forward strand.
GTTTGTTTATTTGAATAATCTACACAATTATAAATGCTCTAAGCTTTCTTTTCGGTACGTATTAGGCCTCAGCTGAGAAAAGACAAGTTTTCTGTAGTGAGCTCCGGAGGGTGGGTTATGAAGGGGCCAAAGTGCTACGTGAACTTGGAAATAAAGTTAAAAATATGGAGAAACTAGGACAGATGGACATTCTGTACCAAGTACACGAGGCGGCAGAAGAATTGCAACAAAAGATAGATAAGAAGTCATACCTTCTCGTAAATTCAGAGAGCTGGGAAATTGGAAGCCGGCCAAGAGAGGAGAGCCCCCAAGAACTCTTGAATATGGATGAAGAAAGAAAATTTCTGGAGCACAAGTCTCAAAGCGAAGCTGTGCTTGATCTCAGATCAGTTGAAGTTACAGAAAATTGGGATGATTACCTTACTGGTGATGCTAAACCTACTTTGCCTGCCGCTATTACCTCTGAGAACATGTTCAGGAAACAGATGTCTCAGCCGGCACGTATTGACTTGAACAAAGATGCAGTGACAAAAGAGGAAGAATCAAAGACTTATGAAAGCGCAAGTGCTCTGTCTCTAGCAACATTTGCATCCCTTCTGATTGAATTTGTGGCAAGGCTCCACAACCTTGTTGACTCATTTGAAGAATTAAGTGAGAAAGCAAACTTTAAGGACCCACTTGAAATGCAACAACGATTAACATCTGATGGGTTTTGGACCAGATTGTGTGACTGCATTAAATTTAAGGATTGAGATATAAACTTACAGCATCAATGTACAGCTCCTAAATGCAGGAATCTCTAAATCGAAATCTCTTGACAGTGGAAGCTGATAGTAAAGCTGTTGTTGGACTGCAATAGTACTTTCATATCATTTACTGAGTTCAAAGCAGATGACGTGAATCTAATCTAACCGAAATCAATAATGTAGCAGTGATGGAATGATGTAGGCTTGTTTCTTTAGGTCGTTCTTCTGGATGTACGATGAAGTTGTCACTTAACTTTTTCTTAGAATTGAACATTTTGTAAGGCTTTACAGGCAGAATAGCTGGTAAAATTATAACTCTACTTTTATTATCTTCTTCCTGTGTACTCCCGCCAATTTTGAATTGGTAACAGCTGCATTAACTTAAAAAATTCATGTACATTCTATAATATTACTATTATATGTCTCTCAATTAAGATTATTTAATAATTAATGTCATGTAGATTCTATAAGTTTCCTAAAAATTCATTAATTGTTTTATTTATTCATTCACGAGATGAAAAAAGAGGCAATACTAGTAAGATTAGTATATGTAGTTTGTGGTTGATGAAGATTTTAATACAATTCAAGTTATATATAGTCTATTTGGAAACTATCCACGAAACTCAGTAACACAACTGATTTCTACTATTTATTTCAAAGGAGACATGCTATTAAAGTAATTCAAAAATTAAAGGATCAGCCTTATATTTGGAGAAATTATATAACAAAAATTGAAAGTTAGTAACACATCAAATTATAGATGATTCTTGCAGCAGTGATATATTGCTAAGACTTTTTCCTTAAACCTAGCTGTATTGGTTCCGAAGACGGTTCACGGAGTCCGGGAACAAAACAAGGCAGCGGGGTGAAATGAAAGAAAAAGTTAAATATTCGTCAATGGTGGAATTCCAAGGAAAAACTAACTTAGTTTTTCAAATTCTTAATCTCTCCAACCAACAGAGCAGCTTCTCATTTTCATTTTTCACCCCGACCGTTCCTTATTAGATCGAGTTATACGGACAAACACACCGGGTAATGCGCCAAAAGCTTTCGACTTTTTCTCGATTTTGAGCTTCCCATACTTCTAGTTGATCTTCTTCTCATTGCTGAAATAGAATCTGGGTTTTGTAGCTCCACTGTTTTTTCTTCGGAAAAACAGGTTCTCTGTGGTGCTCTTTTTCCGTTAGCAAATTGTTCTGTGAGTTATAGGTAGTTACTTGAGATCAAGAGGAAAAATTGTAGATTTGGTATTTGTTTCTTTGTAATTTTTAATTAAGCAACCTCATAATGCAACATATTTTTGTTGCTAAGAAAAATATTGGTCCTTCTATGAGGACGATGAACGTTAGCCTAGAGGTTAAGCGATCCTTGTTAATGTGAAACATTGATATTTCATGTGTTGTGCATCAAATGAATTGTAACTTGCTTCTGTTTGTAGTTTTGAGGATCTGGCGAGACAAGATGACTATGGTGGATGAACCTCTATACCCAATAGCTGTTTTGATTGATGAGTTGAAGAATGAAGATATTCAGCTAAGACTGAACTCGATCCGAAGGCTTTCAACAATTGCGCGTGCACTAGGCGAAGAAAGGGCCAGGAAGGAATTGATCCCTTTTCTCAGTGAGAACAATGATGACGATGATGAGGTGCTTCTTGCAATGGCAGAGGAATTGGGGGTGTTTATTCCTTATGTTGGAGGTTTAGAGCATGCCAACGTGCTGCTACCCCCATTAGAGACCCTCTGCACTGTTGAGGAAACTTGCGTGAGGGATAAAGCAGTGGAGTCACTATGTAGAATTGGAGCTCAAATGAAAGAACAACACGTGGTTGAATACTTCATTCCTCTTCTTAAGGTAGATAATTCAATATTGTGTGTTACATTTCGATCTTCCTCTCTCTTCAATTTCAAGTTTCTCCTGCTTTTAAACATGTAATTGTGACAAAACATATCTGTTTCTGATATGGGCACCTAACTGGTGTAACTGGGTTGTATCTATGACTATCGTAGTTTGAAATTTTGAAATCTGGACAAGTTGCCTTTTATGTTTAGTCTGAGTGCAAGGGAATGACTCTCCTATACCTGCTGTTATCATTTTTATTTCGTGTTTTTTAATCTTCTTGGTATTGTCCCTATTTTAATAGCAATGACAGTGTGTTATTAATTAACTCTTTTTAATTTTCAACATATAGAGACTGGCTGCTGGTGAATGGTTCACGGCACGAGCTTCCTCTTGCGGCTTGTTCCATATTGCTTACCCTAGTGCTTCTGAGATGATAAAAACTGAACTGAGAACCATATATGGTCAGCTTTGTCAGGATGATATGCCTATGGTTAGGAGATCTGCTGCAACAAACCTGGGAAAATTTGCTACTGCTGTTGCAGCTGCTCACTTGAAAACTGACATCATGTCCATATTTGATGATCTCACACAGGATGGTACGTTTAACTTCACATTACGAATCTGTTACAAGAAAGCAAATACGAGGATAGACTTACCAGTCTAGGATTCCTAATTTTTTTTTTTTTATAATCCTTATTTTGTTCTGGAAGAATGTTTACCTCTAGATAGTGTCACGTAACTTACCTCTGACTGCTTTTACAAAAATGTCACATCTTTGAAAGGGAAAAGAAAATAGAAAACGTGAAAAGAATATGTGTTAGAGCATGAGCATGAGCACTCAACTTCATATTTTGGCTTTTAACATTGCATGCGCACTGATGTTTGTTGTTTCAGTTTCCTCTTTCACAAGCATCCCCACCTTTTTGTGTATTGGTAATAATTAATAGGAATTCTGATTAAAATTCAATTTCAAGGGAATGCCGCTTCAAATGTTTGACATTGTTTGTGGGCAATGAGAATTTAAAATTCCCTTAATTATGTAAATGCTTAAATTTTAAAAAGTAGGCCCTTGTTAGAAGCTGAAGACATTTTTGATCTGTGATAACTAAACACAAGTTGAGATTTCCATTCACTGAGTAGTATTATTGTACTCTTTTTTAACTTGTGTTGGATAGATATATTTGTAATTGATTATTTTTCAATCTTCCAGATCAAGATTCAGTTAGGCTACTTGCTGTTGAGGGTTGTGCAGCTCTTGGCAAGTTATTGGAGCCTCAGGATTGTGTGGCACATATTCTTCCCGTGATAGTCAATTTTTCACAGGTATAATAGGCATTAATATTAACTATGAAGATGTGCCTTATGTACTGTTTGGCATCTGGATTCACTGAAATTTTTATCTAAATACCCATGCATGCCCCAAGGGGGGGGGGGGTAGGATTTCATAGTTAAGAAACAAATTGGTTCTTATGAAAGTTCTCAAGATGAATTTGCCAAAATGAACTTCTACAAATTATCTTAAACGATCAAATCACTTTTGTTCTTACCAGGATAAGTCATGGCGTGTCCGTTACATGGTTGCAAATCAACTATATGAGCTATGTGAAGCTGTTGGTCCTGAGTCCACTGGGTAATCATTTCATATTTTTGAATGAATGGTTTGTTCTTTATGGTTTGTCAAAATTTCTATTCCTTCCTGGTGCTAACTGAAAATCTGGTTTTCAAGTTGCAATACTCTCTGGTGTCTATTCTTAATTCAGTCAAGAAACCCCTTTTGAATTCATCAAAGGATGTATGCAAGTCATAACTGCATATTAATTTCTTCATGATGTATAGCACGGTTTAATATACAAACAGGGATTTGTTTCACAAGTTTTAATTGAGGATATATAATTATGGTGATGTGTTTTTAGGTCAGACTTGGTTCCTGCATATGTTCGGCTACTGCATGATAATGAGGCTGAAGTACGTATTGCTGCTGCTAGTAAAGTGACCAAGTTTTCCTGCTTATTAAGTCCAGAACTTGCCATTCAGCACATTCTACCCAGTGTGAAGGTATGCATCCCTATAAAAATCTTAGATTAGCTTTTTTTAAACTTAATTAGTAAAGATGTTTGTGACTGATCAAGTGTGCCTGTCATAGGAGTTATCAACAGATTCATCTCAGCATGTTCGCGCTGCTTTGGCTTCAGTTATAATGGGAATGGCTCCCTTTTTGGGGAAGGTAAGAAATTAAGAATTTCCATGTAGATACACAATTCATTGTACCTGTGTAAAGTTTGCATGTTGGAGCATGTAGGCCTTATATGATTTCTATAAATATGTACAATTATCTTCTTGCATTTGCTTTATTCCTTGGTGGTTGCAGGACACAACAATTGAGCAGCTTCTCCCTATTTTCCTTTCTCTGTTGAAGGATGAGTTTCCTGATGTCAGGCTGAACATTATTAGCAAGCTTGATCAAGTAAACCAGGTTTGTGACTGAAATGTGAATGTTCCAAATTCTTTTAGATTGCTAGCATATATTCCTAAACTGATATCTACCCTTTCCATATATGATCTCTATTGAAGCTTTATCACCTACATTATGGTGCAGGTAATTGGTATTGATCTGTTATCTCAGTCTCTATTACCTGCTATTGTTGAGCTTGCTGAGGATCGGCACTGGAGAGTTAGACTTGCTATCATAGAATATATACCCTTATTGGCAAGTCAGTTGGGTGTAGGGTTTTTTGATGACAAGCTGGGAGCTCTTTGCTTGCAGTGGCTAAAGGACAAGGTCTGTGTTTTGGAACTTGTAGTTTTTGGCGATGTAATTGTAAGCCATGAAAGGATGAGAGCAGAAATCAGTCTCAGCAGTCAACGCAATAATATAAATTTATATGTCTAAATTTTTTATTAAGGGTTTACATGGAATCATGAATTATACTTTGTTGATTATATTGGTAATGGCTGTAGGTATACTCAATTCGTGATGCAGCTGCTAATAATGTGAAACGCTTAGCAGAAGAATTTGGACCAGATTGGGCAATGCAGCACATAATTCCTCAGGTTCTTTTTGACGTATTTTATTTGTGTTAGAATCAGTGTAGAATGGTTTCGTTGTAAGGAAAAGACTGACAGTACCCTTTGGCCCTAGAATTTAGATGTTTTCACTTTCTTGTCTTTGCACATAACTACGTTGGTTTACAAATAAGACTATCTTGTATTCCTTTTTTTTTTTTTAAATAAAAAAGAAATTGCTATTTATAACGTAAGATTTCTCAAAACACATCATGGACTATGGTGTGTTTTTTGCTAAAATTGGTGTAGAATTCACTTGTTCGACTTCTTCGCAGGTTTTGGACATGATTAATGATCCACATTATCTGTATCGGATGACCATTCTACATGCAATTTCTCTGATAGCTCCCGTCTTGGGCTCTGAGATCACTTGTTCAAAACTGGTCCCTCTGGTCACCAATGCTGCAAAGGATAGGTGAAACTCATGAGCCCATATCATGCGTGTGTGTTTTTTATTGGAATGAATGCTAATAGTTGGCATATTACAGAGTACCCAATATCAAGTTCAATGTAGCCAAGGTGTTGCAGGTTCTCATTCCAATTGTGGATCAGTCTGTAAGTTAACGCCATTTAAATCTCTGATTATGTGAATGTTCCATTACTTTTAATCACTAATTACTAATATTCTATATGCCATTTGAACAATTAAGGCCGTCGAGAAGACTATTCTACCCTGTTTGGTGGAGCTCAGTGAGGATCCAGATGTTGATGTTAGGTTTTATGCCTCCCAGGCCCTAAAATCTAGTGATCAAGTCATGGTGTCCAGCTAGACTGTACTAACTAATTTTGTTTTGCTTTGTTTTTCATCGATGATTTTTTTTTTCTTTTTTTTTGTTGGAATCAACTCAAATTGCTTACCCATGTTTTCTCTCTGAAATATATACCAGTTTCCTTTTTTATAGTGGCAAAATACTTGCTCGGAGTCTATTTGTTTGAAACACTTTCTTTTTTAACAATACTATTTTCAAGCTCTTCTTACTTTCACCATGGTGTGGGTGAGAGTGGAAATAAAGAGAATAGGACAACAATTATTCATGACAGTAACAGTAATTTTTGTGAATTAGCAAAATAAAAACATGCTAAAAGATACTTCACATTACTGTAATTATTATTATGTGGTTTTTCTAGATGTTCAAGGCAAACAATTCTAAAAGACAAAAACGCCCAAATGAAAAGATATAACCAGAACGTTTAGAAGCCCATTATGCAAACTAAATATAACATATCTTACCTTCGAGAAATTGCAGCCGATAATGATTCGCTATATACACGATAGTAGTGTGGTCAAATCTGCTGTCAAGATGTGTATACATGAACAATGCTTATGATTATATTCAGGTGAGGTTTTTTGAGAGGATATGGACACCCTAAATTTCTTTGAGAAATTGAGATAATAGATTTAAAATAGACAAAACACATTCTTTCATTTTAGATGCCGTAGTTTTTTCAATTGGATCCACTATTTTAATATAAAAAAAAATATCTCCCCCTCTTTATCCTTAGTTTACATCCTCAATTTCTTTGAAGAATTCAGAGATCCAAAATCTGATTTGAGATGAGGAAACACACGTACTACTTATAGCTTGGCTTTAAAATAGTTGGATGACTTCTTGACAGTGGACAGAATTCCAATAAATCAAAAAGATTGGACAGGGAAAATCAATGGGGGAAGGGAGCACAGAACTGTCAAAAAGAATGGACAGAACTTAATTATATTTAACATGAAAAAACGGATGGACAGAATTAAGAGGTTCTATTCTCCGTGCTATTAACAAAACCTTCCTTTCTTTGCATAGCACCATTTGCTGCTTCATTTAGGTTGGAACCGTATCGAACCAATTTTATGTTGGTTACAAGTGATTCTGCAACACTACTTAAACCCTTCCTTCCAACCAAACTCACCTGAAAGTTGTCATTTAACATTCTTATCCTGTTCTCATCTCCCTCCACCCCACTCAATTCAATGGCATGCTTCCTTGAAACTAAGGCATAGAGACAAAGGGAACCCAACTCCAAGAATGCCCCTCCAAGTTTTACCCTTAGTAATGCATTGGTATCATAATCATTCGACCTTGGATCAAACAAAACAGAGAAGCTCCCAAATGTCAAGTCAGGGTTCTCAAATAATTTGTTCAGATCATCATTTTCCACGGTAACATATGTTGTTCTGTCATCTGGAATTAAAGACCGTCTCCTGGCCACTCTCAAAATGTTCGCAGCCTCTCTCAATCCACTCAGAAAAGCTCCATGCATTGTTGCAGGATACTGTTTACAAGTTGCCTCCCCTGCAAAAAATACCCTCCCATCTCCAACACACTCTGAAAGGATATCGTAATCATCTCCCGAAGATCCAACTGCAACATAAGAGTAAGATCCATAGGCAAAGTGATCCTTTCCCCAGCGGGTACAGACTGCCTGAACAGGATCTGGTACAGTAATTCCTTGTGGATGAAAAATATCCTTTAAAATATCTAATACCCTCTTAACAGACTCCACTGGTGACATCATCTCAAACCTAATCGCAGCATCCCCAGCAACAAGAGCGACAAGAAGTGGGCCTCCAGACACAGAAGAGTAGCTATAGAATAGAAAAAACTCACCTCTCATGCTCAAGTCATCAGTCAAATGACCAAATGTATCAATGTTTCCACCCCAGAAATTATATGGGAATAATATTGCGACTTTATTTAACAACCCAAACCCTAATCTATGGATTGCATCTTTCTTTCTCTGAGGAAGTTCAGGGACAAATTCTATAGATCCCTTCTTAAGAACACCTAATGGCACAGTACAAAGGACCATGTCTCCGCGAAATTCCTGTCCATTAGCATAAACCAATACCCCATCAATTCCATATCTAATGCTCTCTACAGTCCTACCATAGAAAATAGGAAGGTCCTCTGCCAGGCCATGTACAAATATCTCATTGCCTCCGGGAATAAAGCAATGATCACCACCCATCTCATATGGATCATCCTGATCCCAATAAGCCATCGACAAATTAGACATCAAAGTAGCATTTGCATATTCCAAATTTGCAAGATGCCAATTCAATAGCATTCTCTCTTGCGGCTCCTCAGCCACCTGATAAACGCGCCGGAAGGCTTCAAGTGCGGTCCCCAGTGGAACGTCCACGGATTTAACTTCCTCAATCATTGCCTGCCTAAGTTTACAAACTCTTTCTAGTAGCTTATTAAAAGCAACCTCAACCCTAGAATCAATTTCAGAATTCACAGCCTTCCCATCAGGTAAATACAGAGGACATATATCTCTCACCTTATGGAGAGGTAATCCTAATTGCCTTGCAAGAACCCCAAGGGGGTTACCATTTATCCCAGTTAGTACACTTCCCCCAAGGTCTGCTGCAGCTTCAACTCCATCACCCTTCATCTTCCTCGTCTTCACACGCCCGCCGGGACGGTTCCTACCTTCCAAGACCACAACTCTGAATCCCATAAACACCAATTGTCTAGCTGCCACCAATCCTGCAAGCCCTGCACCCACAATTATCACAGTCCCCTTCTCAACCCCATCAAAAGACCGCAACTTTCCTTCTTTAATCGCCGGGGCGAGCCCAAAATTAATGTAACCATGCTCAAGAAGGAAACGATAAGCTGAAGCAACTAGTCCTTTGTGCTCCGACCGAATTGAATGCAGGGCTTGATCATGTGTCAGCCAAACCGAAACATTCGACCTCCATCGAGCCAGAATGTGATTCCGAACAACTATGTATCTCGCTTGTTCAGACCCACCGATAGTGGAAACCACATTGGCCTCGATTTCTTCCTCTGTGAGAGAGTCCACCGGAAACCCCACCGAAATTGCGATTAGGGCTTCGGCGTCGCAATCTTTGGCGAGGTCAGACCTTCGGCTTTTGGCGAGCGACGTATTTCCGTTAATCTCAGTAAAGAACTTCTTCCGCCGCCGGCGCTTCCTAGGTGGTGGTGCCCCGGGGTCCGTCGGCACGGATCCCACCCGGTTGCGATTTTGGAGCGGCTCCTCGATGGGGATTTCAGGAACGGGTTCGGAGGAGGAGTCTGGAGAGTCCAAAACGAGAGCTTCTGGGGTCGTCTCTTTCGGTAGAGAAGATTGGTCTTCGAGAGAGTTGGATTCATCGTTTTCCGCCGAGGTTTGTAGATCTAGAAGCGGATTTTCGGTGGTGACAGGGGAGAGTGGGACGTCATTTCCCGGCGAAGAATCATTGGAGTGGTTTGCACTATCGGAGGGTTCTCGGAGAGGATCCGCCGTCGTTTCCATTGTCTGGACTTAGATAAGACCATGAACAAAATTTAACTCCCGTTCGTGTTCTCAATGTTTTAGATGACAAAACGCAATATTATATCATTTTAAATGAGAATCAATTTTAAAAATATGTTTTCACCATAAAAAAAAAAACCTAAATAATTCTTTGATTACAGGAGCACTCAACATTAACATTGACATGGAAATAATCTCCTATTATATAAGACCTAGCTCATACCTTACTCTTTGTAGATTTAATTAATTTTATTTAATAATAATTTATATTATAAACTTAGATTATAAATTATCATATTTTCAAATATAGATAAATTATTATTATTTTTTATTTATTAGATAGTTATAAAATTAATATAATTATATTCATATTAATTATAAGTAAATACTATATTTCTTTTAATTTGATAAAGTTAATCAAATTAATTAAATTTATTATTTAAATTTTTTATCTTTTTAAAAATATTTTTTTAATATATTAATATTAAGATGATTTTATTTATAAGTTATTTTATTTAAAAAATTAAAGTAACTACTTTATATTAAAAGATTTAATTATTTAATTAATAAGAATATATATTATCATAACTAATATATTATCTTTAAAAATATATATATTTTAGAAATATTTTAAATTAAAATTATGATAAATACTAAAAAATGATAAAAATTTTAAAAAGAAAAATTATGAAATACCAGATTTAGTAGTATTTAAAATTTATTGAATGAGAATTTTTAGATAGACATTATTTTTCAAATTATAATTAAATATTACTAATATAAAAATTTTATTTCTATATAAATATAATTGTTTACTTATATATAAATTATTTAATACATATAGAAATAATTTAAATTAAAATATATAAATTTAAATTATTATATGTTTTACTTTGAAATAGATAATTTTTATAAAGAATAAAAATATATAACATTTATTAAAGTAGTTTATAATTTAAAAATTAAAGGATATATTATTAAAATTACTTAAATTTTGAATCATATAACTAATTAAAATATTAAAATGTATTTAAATTGTATTTTCAATATTAAATATTTAAATATAATATTATCAAATTTTAATATGAAAATTATTTTAATAATATTAAAATAGATACTAAAATTGTTTTATTCAAACTAATAAATAATTCAAATATTGAAAATTAGAAATAAAAATTTAATAGTTTAATAGTAGTAAAATTAAAAAAATAAAATTAGAAATAGGTTATAAATAATTTAAATAAATAATTTATTACTAAAATAAATAAATGTAAAAATTTTATCCATAGTTTGAATTAAAAAAGAAATAAAAAAAATTAAAAATTCTTTTCACTTCCCCTCTTATGAGAAGTGAAATATACTTGTTGCATAATAACACTAGGTTGTATAGGTTGTATTATGTGTAATGCACATGTTTACTAATTTTATTTGATAACAATTGTAATATGAATTTATTTTATAAAATATAATATCTTTAAATATTAATAAATTATCATTATATTTTTACTTATGAAATGACTATATAATTAGTATAATTATATTCATTTTAATTGTGAAAAAATACTATATTTCTTTTAAAGTTACTATATTAATATTTCAAATTAGTTAAATTTGTTATTTAAATTTTTCATATTTTTAAAAATATTTTTTAATATATTAATACACAGATAAATTTATTCATAAATTATTTTGTTTAAAAATTTAAATTAATTATTTTATGTTAGAAGATTTAATTATTTAATTAATAAGAGTTCATGTATTATTATAACTAATATATTATCTTCAAAAAAATATATTTTAGAAATATTTTAAATTAAAATTATGAAAAATACTCAAAAATGATAAAAATTTCAAAATAGAAAATTATGAAATATCAAATTTAGTATTTGATATTTAAAGATAATATAAAACTTAAAGAGTTAGAATTTTTAGATAGATATTATTTATCAAATCATGATTAGATATTGCTAATAAAGTATTAATAAATATTTTATTTATATATAAATATAATTATTTATCATATATAAATTATTTAATACACATAGAAATAATTTAAATTAAAATCTATTAATGATTTTAGACTGAATATCTGTTGACGTGTGAGTTTTGTCAACCAAGAAGTTTAGAAAACCAAAATTGCAAATGGAGAGCGTAAAGAGAGAGAGAGAGAGAGAGAATATGATGACACCAATAGTTTTTAACATGTTTTGGTTAAAGTTAATCGACTTCTACGTTCACGGTAGTATATTTCTGGGAATATGTTTACAAAGTAGTTGTATGTTGTTGATAATCTGATCTTGGTTGTATCAGTTTCTCATAATACCTTGAAAAAAAAAAGAAGAAAAATTACTGAGGGATTGAAATGAAAAGTCTTAAATTTCATTGGGGCTGGATTGTAATTTTCAAATTTTCTAGAGGGCCTATTTGAAGTCGGTGGAAAGTTTTGGGGTTAAACTGTAATTTGCCCTATTTCCATTTCAATATATATATTTTTCCCAATCGATTTCTCCCACCTTCGCGATCTTTCTGGTGCTTGAAGCTCTCTCTCTTTCTCCTCCCTGCAGCCCCAGCGGTCTCCTTTTTCCTTCCAACCGTCATCCTCCAGCAAGCCAAGACATTCGACGAGTGCCCAGTGACTTTTCGTCACCTTCCTTCTTTGATGAAGCTTTCTTCTTTGCGTCCAGCCTTCTTTTCGTCCCAGAGGTTCCCTTGCACCAACGTCCTTCCTTTGTAACTCCGATCACATTGTTTTCTTCCTATCTTCTTTGTGAGATGCATCCGGTCGACGAGCTTCTTCTCTGACAGCTCTTCTTCCCCAGTTGAGCTTTCCTCCTTCCTCTTCAGTTGGTTCAGCTAGTGGCTTCCTTTGGCTTGCCGGCGACGATCCGATCTAGATATATTCCTTTGGACAGAATAAGCACACTAACAGCTAATTTTGGAGCTTTAGCTGGACACCTAAATTGAGTGATTCAATTCTTCAAGTAAGCTAACCTAGTTCTCTAAGGCCTTTATAAGGTGAGTGGATAATCCTTCTTATTTATTTAATCCCGTTTTCAGAATAATTTTGTTGTATGGAATATTTTGGTTTTGCTGAATGATTTTGGTTTACTGAATGATTTGATTTAGATGCTAGTTTTCTTTAAAACTTTTTGGTATGCTGTATGTATACATACATAAAAATTTATTTGACGTGATGAAAATTATGCTTTATTTGTTTTCAGCATATTATTATTTCAAATGGTAAATAAATTGAAGTTTTGAATCCATTGAAAATCCCATGGTATTCCAACAGTGATTGTGTGGAGAAATAAGAGTGGGTTGTCGAATATGTAAATATTCAGCATGCGGCTTGATCTGGAGGAGGGATAAGGGTGGGCTGTCGAATATATAAATATTCGGCATGCAGATTGGTCTGGGATAATTATGCTATTGTGATTAATATTAGGAATTTTCCTTGGATTTCAATTAAGTGTATGATTAAATGCATATCAAATTTTCTTTTGTTTTTGTTTTATATATACATACATATGTTATTTTTATGGGATTATCTACTCATTGAGTTTCTATGAAACTCACTCCTTTCTCTTCCTTGTTTTTTTTAGAGCCCTAGGACTCTCATATAGCACCTTCACCTTACATTAAGAAAGGACCTGCTCTTGGATAGAGTGGGTCATTCCTACGAAGATTAAAGGTATATAAATGGTGTAATAATGACAATTGGTAAGATTATATATGCATGTGTATGATTGTCGGATGCCTAGTAGGATGTAACTTGTATAGTTTGGGCTACTGCATATTATTATATTATTATATAGGGTATGATGGGCGTGTAGCCCTCTAATGTTGTATAGGCCTTGAAGCCAAGTATTTGAAAAATAGAGGAAATTCTACCGGATTTTCATTAAAAGGGATATATGCACTTTTAGATGTGTATTAGTTAATTGTATGTCATTGTTACATTATAAAGCTTGTGAGGGGTTTCGTGATGGAATGGGTTTCCCGATGGTGACTTTCTACGTCAGTCACGTTTCGTGGATTGGGGCGTGACATTTTTATTTTTCATGTCCTTTGTACAATGATCTTAACATCTATTTATAGTGTTTAGGGTGTACAATATGTCAAAAAAAAGAGATATTGCAGAATTGCAATTTGCTTCATGAGTTTCCATAAAAATAATTAATTAATCATACAAGTTGAGACCTGCAAGTTGGTAGCTATAAGTTGATTCGTTCTCGAGCCTAACCATAACGAGGGTGCTCCAATTTGCAAGTTAGACCTCGTTCTTCAATGACCTTAGGTTGCCATTTTAATCCTTGACCAGTGATCTCAAGTTTGCTCTTAACGACTTGATGCCTTATTTCAGCGAGTTTAATCCTGATTGGAACAGGCCTTTATTAATTGGGCTTGCCTATTAGGCTTTTACTAGTCTATTTATATAGTTCCAAAAAATACTCATAACAATATCTAATGCAAATAAATTTATTAAATAATTTTTTTTGAAATATATAATTTTCATAAAGAATGAGGGTATATAACATTTATCAAAGTGATTTACAACTAAAAAATGAGAGGATATATAATTAAAATTATTTAACTCACTAAAATATTAAAATATTTTTAACTTTTATTTTTAATATTAATATTTAAATATAATATCACTAAATTC
>JANHAO010006940.1:0-20753 GCA_026873985.1 Saraca asoca
AACTAAACTAACAAACTAAGGGAAAAGATAGACAAAAACTACAAGTTAATGACTAATTAAGAGGTAAAATCAAGTATTTTTATAGATACATTTTCTACTTATCAAACACAACTGTAGCTCGTATTTATTTTATGAAACTCCTTTTTCCCTCTATAAATAGGGATGCACTGTTAGAAGAAGGAGGAGGCCAGAAGCTTGTATGCCAAAACTCTGTAAAACCTCTTTTCAAAATATTAATAAAAGTTTCGCCATGAACGTAGGTTCCGATACTGCCCGAATTTAGCCGAACTATGTTAAACATTATGCACATGCCGCCCTCTTTCTTCCTCTTCCTCTTCGCCATCTTCATTATCTTCTAGTCTGCACATCCTTCAGGTCAGAAAATAGCTTAGGGCATACGAACTACACACACCCATTGGCCGAAGTTTGGGCTCCCCGCATGAACTAAATTTCGCGATCAACATTTTTGGCACTAGAAGGAGGGCCCATCTATTTTCTTCATCTATTTTCACGGTGTATTCATCATTGTGGCTACAATGGCAAGAGGAAGAACCACTCAAAGTTCAACCACTCTAGTCCTCCAACTAGTGGACGCTCCCATTATGGGGGTTCACCAACATTCCACTGTTGTCCATGAAACTCAAAAGGCTCAAATGTCCGGCTAACCCTAACCAGTACTCAAAAATATGGTAAGAGAGCTGGCTGAAACTGTTAAAGCATTGGTCCAGGCTTAAGCTCAGAGCACACAAAGACAAGAAAAAATTATGATAAAGCTCCAGCAGCTTCATAAAGAGGCTCAGAGGGAAACTCACGAAGATAGTGACAGTCAAAAACTGGGGGGCTTGCAACGAGTAGGAAACTCCACCCCTAATCTTGGAACATAGAACCTGATAATGGAGGAAGTCCTCCAAAGGCTTAAAAGGCTAGAAGAATGCCAACGACCTCAAAGCAATTGACCTCACTATAGGGAAAGCTCACCAATTTCTATGGAGATCGAAACACAGCCTCTCCCATAGAAACTTAAGGTGCCCGCGATCCCACTGTACGATCGGAATAGCAATCCAAGCGACAATCTAGACGCGTTCAATATCCAGATGGATCTTTAGACAACTGACCCCCTACTGAAATGTCGTGTCTTTCTGGCCACATTAGGAGGAGCATCTCAGGCATGGTTTAGGCACCTCCCAGATTACAGTGTCAATAGCTGGGAAAAATGCCAAAGGAAATTCATTTACCAATATCGAGCTCTAAAGAGGCAGCTCGCACCTCCTTACTATCTCGCAATGATCTTCCAGCACAAGAACGAATTGCTAAAAGACTATATAGCCCGATTTAGGAATGAAGCCAACTCTATGGAAAATCTTTCGTAGGAAAGCCTCTTAATAGCCATTTTGGTGGGACTTCGCAAAGACGAAAAGCTATACAAAAGCCTCTACAAGTCCTCAGCTCGAGACCTCGACCAACGAGCTATCAAACAAATAAGATGGGAAGAAACCTTCAAAACGGAGGGACCCATGCAAAACATGGATGCCAGTGGTCCCACAGCAAGCAAAAAGAGGAACAAGAGTCATAATCATGACCCCGCTCCTCAGCTCAAAAAAAAGGCGAAGCCCTAGTGACCTGGAGGTCACTTCGAAAGCTGCAACATCCTGTCAAATGCACAGGATAAAATTTTTATCACAGAAAGGCACAATGAGGACTTCAAAAGGCCCAGACCAATAAGAGTGCCCACCAAGTCCAGAGATCTAAGCAGATTCTGTGCCTATCACAATGAGGTTGGACACACCACCTCAGAATGTCAGGTACTGAAAGATGCCATTGAGGTCGACTACAGGATTACGTGGTAAGACCGTTTGAGCAGTGAACTCAAAAGGCTCAGCGAATTGCTAGCCAAGAATCGGAGCCCTCCAGTAAGACCATATTCTAATCCTGCAACATTTTCTTGAAACCGATGATGATAAGTTGTATCAATCATTCTATACTGGGTCAATGCAATTTACAGTCGATTGGCCGAGAAAGCATTATTTAAACAACGAGTTTTCACTCCACCATTGCAAGAATTCATCTGGGGGTGAGACAGTGTGAGGACTACCCCATCAATACATCCAAAGCAAAACATATCCCACACACTGGGATCACGAGTACAAATTCCCCAACCAATGAGCAACAAGCTTGCTGTTTCATTGAGCAACGAACTTATTATGGGGCTGAGCAATGAGCTTGCTATCTCACTGAGCAATGGGCTTGCTATAGGGCTGTGCAACAAGCTTGTTGCCTCGTTGAGCAATGAGCTTGCTGTGAGACTGAGCAACAAGCTTGCTGCCTCACTGAGCAATGGGCTTGCTACCTCACTGAGCAACAAGCTTGCTGTGGTGCGAACATACGATCTCACCTAGTGACGAGCTATCATCTTGCTACAGTGAAAAAAAATCGAGGGTAAGACAGCCCAGGAGCCTACCTTGATAGCACGCTTAAATCAAATAACAGGTGACAAGCCCACCATGTCACGAAGATGCCAAAACAAATTTGTTGCAGCTCTCATGCAACACATATATATTCACAGCCAACATGCGACCAGAAAATCACAACTCTTGTACAAGCCCTCATCAATCGCAGCTCGTATGTGACCTGATTCTAACTTGGCAAAGGCAACCAAACAAAAAATAGAAAGTTAAAAGTGCAGCCAATTGGCCAAAAAGGGATTTCATTAACCATCAGAAATATGCAAGCCTCAATGCATGAAGCATCCGATACAACTTTCAGAAGCTACACAGAAGAGTTTATACACTAAGAAGCCTCAAGAAGGCAAGGTTACATCAGATGAAGAAGAAATACAGAAACAAAGGCAAGAAGCCTAAAAGCTTAATACTACTATTCCTGCTAAAAAACAAAGAGCCAGCTATACAAGGAGGCAAACTCCCACTAGCAGGAAGACCAGTAACTTCACTTCTGCTGTCTTCCCATACCCAGCCAGCGGTTCTTCCTGGAACAAACCCAGTATAGCTCAAAAGGGCACCAAGAATCCTAACAGCCATGCTGGATTCTATGGAAGGAGCTGGGAAAAATGGTCTAAGATCAGCACAAGACTCCCTAGGAGCCCGCCAGATGGATCCTATGGCGAAGCCACGTACAATAGGCTATCCATGCCTCCAAATACTCTGTAACGGGCCATCTATGCCTCAATAAGCTTCACCAGAAGCCAAGAAACTGAAAACGCAAGGGGCTCGACAACCTCTTCTATCAAACTTCTTTGAGGAAGAAGTCCCTTAAGGTATAAAAAAACCAGCTCGATCCATCGAAGAATCTAAAAGACATCTGGCTAATATTCATTTAACAGCCTAAAACGAATGGTAGTGCCATGCCAATGGCCAAGAATTGCCAATAGAAGAAAGTATGGCCTAAAAAAGAAATGAAAAGACAGATAAGAAGTTTGAAATGACAATCCGGTCAAGCAAGGACTCCAACTGGAGATATGAATAAAGCCACAGGAAAAATTGCAACTCCCGGCTCGCAAAGCAAATCGAGAGTTAAGGGGCTAATGTTATAGGTGAAAATTGACTTTGAAGAATATGTGAACTCGAGCCTGGCAGAGGCTAAGTTGCCCAGCTCACTAAGGACACCCAATGAGCTCTACCTCGTTTACCACCAGAAAATGACACAACGAGGTCGTCACAAGACTGACTCGCTAAGCAGTCAACTACCCTGCTCGAGCTCGCTATTCCACTACAGCGACACCGAGCTCACTACAACAATCCTCCACAGTGATCCCAAGCTAGGAACCCCAGCTCAGGATAGCAGACATCTCACACAGTAAAGTAATACTAAGCAGCAGACACATACAAATGCTAGTCTACAGTTGACAATAAGGGTCCACCCCACAGAAAGAAGCTTGTAACAGCCAAATTGCAGAAGTTTTACTATCTTTTCCATTTATTTCTTAATGTAACACAACTGTAGCTTATATTTATTTCATGAAACCCCTCCTTCCCTCTATAAATAGGGATCTCCTTCCCTCTATAAATAGGGATGCACTATTAGAAGAGGGAGGAGGCCGAAAACTTGTATGTCAAAACTCTATAAAATCCTCTTTTCAAAATATTAATAAAAACTCCATCATGGACGTAGGGTCTGATACTGCCTAAATTTAGTCGAACCATGTTAAACATTGCATGCACGCTGCCCTCTTTCTTCCTCTTCCTTTTTGCCACCTTCATCATCTTCTAGTCTGTATATCCTTTAGGTCAGAAAACAACTTGGGGCATACGAACTACACACACCCATTGGCTAAAGTTTGGGCTCCCTGCACAAACCTAATTTCATCGTCAACAGTATCACAATTGTTAGTATCTACTCTTTTAGGTCAGACATTGATTGTTTGTGATATGATATCTTCTTGTGAAATTGATATGCCTTGAACTATTTTACCTACTAATTTGATTGTGTTAGGTATGGTTGATTTTGATGTTATCCTAGGCATGGATTGCTTATCAACACATCATGCATGTGTGGATTGTCACAATAAGTGGGTTAGTTTTTGTATACCACATGGAGATCCCATTTTACTTTAGGGAGATAGGAATGATGCTCCTATTAATCTTATTCTGCTTTGAGTGTAAGAAAGATGATCAAAAAAATATGTGAGACTTATTTAGCGTATGCCAAGGACACAAGATATTTAAAACAAAAAGTAGAAGATCTACTAGTGGTTCAAGAATTCATATATGTTTTTTCCTAAAAAGCTACCTGAAATGCCACTAAAGCAAGAAATAGAGTTTTGTATTGATGTTACCCTAGAGTTGATCCCATTTCCATTACACCTTATTAGATGGTGTAGCTAAATTGAAGGAATTGAAAGTACAATTGCAAGACTTGGTTGATAATGGCTTCATTCAGCCTAGCATATCACCTTGGGGAGCTTTAGTATTATTTGTGAAAAAGAAGAATGGAATTTTGAGACCGTATATTGATCATAGGCAACTGAATAAAGTCAAAGTGAAAAATAAATATCCATTGCCAAGGATTGATGATTTGTTTGATCAACTCCAAGGTGCCCAATGCTTTTTCAAATAGATTTGCATTCAAGCTATCATCAATTATGAATCCAAAAAGAAGACCTTCCAGAAATTGCTTTTCACAGTTGGTATAGTCACTATGAATTTTTAGTAATGTCTTTTGGATTGACTAATGCACTAGCAGCTTTTATGGATATGATGAACAGAGTTTTCTGACCTTTCGTCAATTAATTTGTAATTATGTTCATTGATGATATCTTGGTGTATTCCTGAGGTGACAAAAAACATGAGCAATATCTCAAGACAGTTTTGCAAACTCTCAAAGAACATTAGTTGTATGCTAAATTTTTGAAGTGTGAGTTTTGGTTATCCAATGTGACTTTCTAGGACACGTGATTTTTAAGGAAGGTATCAGTGTAGATCTGAAGAAAGTAAAAGCAGCTCAAAATTGGCTAAGACCTACCTTAGTGACTAAAATTCATAGCTTTTTAGGTTTGGTCAAATCTTAATGCTTGTTTTGTAAAGGATTTCTCCTGAATTTCATCTTCTTTGACCAAGTTAACTCAAAAAAACACTAAATTTGTATGGTCCAATCTATATAAAGAAAGTTTTCAATGCTTAAAGAGTATTTGACCATGGCACTAGTGTTGTCTTTACCTTTGAATGGTGGAAGCTGCACAGTTTACTGGATGCCTCTAGAATAGGCCTTAGGTGTGTTCTAATGCAAGATGACAAAGTTATATCCTACACATCGTGACAACTCAAGAAACATGAATAGAATTATCCTACCTATGATTTGGAGATGGTCATGGTGGTCTTTGCATTAAAATTTTAGCAGCATTATCTTTATAGAGAGATGCTGATCACAAGAGCTTGAAATATATTTTTGAGCAAAAAGATCTGAACTTGAGACAACGCTGGCAGATGGAACTTATAAAAGATTATGATTGCTTTATTATGTATCATCTAGGCAAGGCCAATGTTGCAGCTGATGCATTAAGTGGGAAGTCTTGCTCATATTGATGTGCAAAGAAGACCAATCATTCAAGAGTTACACAAGGCAGAAACCGATGGAATCTAATTGCAAATATCAGAACCTTGGATACTTCTAGCACATGTGCAAGTATAGTTTCCATTAATTAACCAAATTGTGACTGCATAGGCTCAAGATGAGAATGTAAATAGGAACAAATTAAAAAAAAGAGCTAGATTCAAGATTGGCAAAGAATAAACAAGGAACCCTAACTTATCTTGGTTGAATATGGGTGCCTAAAGTGGATGGATTGGGACAAAAACTTATACATATGTCTCACTCTTCATCTTATGTTATGCATCCAGGAAGTAACAAGATGTACCAAGATTTGAATATAGGTTATTAGTTGGAAGGAATGAAATGTGATATAGCAGATTTTGTTTCTTAATGTCTCACATGTCAACAAGCTAAAGTTGAATGTCAAAGACCTGCAGGTTTGCATTAGAATTTGGATATTCTTGAGTGGAAATGGAAAGGAGTGACCATGGATTTGCTTACCAGATTGCCAAGGATACCAAAGGGCTATGATTCTATATAGGTAATTGTAGATTGTTTGACAAAGAGTGTCCATTTTCTTCCAATAAAGACTACTTTTTCAGCTTCATAGTATGCTCTATTATACTTAGATCGAATTGTATCTCTTCATGGTGTTCCCTTGTCTATCACATCTGATCAGGGAACTCAGTTTACTGCTTAATTTTAAAGATCTTTTTAGGAGGCCTTAGGTTCATAACCCCACTTTAGCATAGCTTTTCACCCTCAAATAGATGGACAATCCAAGAGAACAATTCAAGTTTTAGAAGACATGCTTCAAGCTTGCATGTTGGGATTTAAAGGTAGTTGGGAGCAATATCTACCTTTGATTGAATTTTCCTATAATAACAATTACCATTTTTCAGTTCAAATGGCTTTTTTTGAAGCATTATATCAGAGGAAATGCAGATCTCCCATTAGTTGGTTTGAGGTAAGCGACACAAAGCTGTTAGGCCTAGATTTGTTTCAAAATGCTAATAAGAAGGTTAAGGTTATTAGAGAAAAATTAATAGGTACTCAGAGCTGTAAGAAATCATATGCAAACAAGAGAAAAAGAGATTTAGAGTTCCAAGTGGGTGATTAAGTATTCTTGAAAACATCGGCCATGAAAGGAGTGATGAGATTTAGCAAGAAGGGTAAGCTAAATCCCCGGTACATAGGCCCCAGTTTCCCATAGAAGATAGACATCGTGGCTTATAAGTTAAAACTACCTCCACAGTTAGAAAGTATTCATCCTTTTTTGCATATGTCCATGTTAAAAAAAAGTATGTTTTAGATCTATCTCACATCCTTTTGCAAATCCTAATTGAGCTAGATATTTACTTGAGTTATGAGGAGTGTCCTGTGGCTGTTATAAACTTGCAAATCGAAAAACTTCACTTTAAGGAATATCCCTTAAGGAAATTCCTATAAGAAACCATGGGAAAGAAGAGATGACTTAAGAATCTGAATCAGTTATAAAAGGCAAATATCCTTATCTTTACATATAATGTACCGGTATGAATCCATCTATTCTAATGTCATTAGAACTATACCTTTAATAATTGGTTAAAGTATTTTTTATTATTCTAATGCAATTTTTTCTTATAGAATTCGAGGGTGAATTCTTTTAAGGTGGGGAGAGTTTGTGACAACTGTTATACCATGTGTGTACAAAAAAACTAATATGAATAAAATAAAAATAAATTAATTTAGTGAGTTTATTTGTTAAATTATGTGTTCATTGTGATGGTTGTTAAGTAGGTATAAATCATATTGTACTCTTATTTCTACTAGTGTGTAATACTACAAATGGGTATAAATTAAAGTTTTTTATTAAAAAGTAAACTAAAATAAACATATTCTATTGTGGACACAAAATTGCCAAATACGCATAAATTTGCACACCACATGTTATTATCTTTCTCTTTTTTTTTTGTATATTTCCTCTTCCTTCTTTTTGTGTTACTGAAGAATGCATACAAACTATAAGAAGCAGCTTTGTCTTCAACATATTCTTCTTGATCCTCCTTCATCTCTGCTAGTTGTTCTTCTTCTTCTTTGATTCACCATCATGAGCAATTGTCTAGCTCAACTATTCATTTTTTGTTGTCTTGGCGTAGATCAAAACCATGGAGAAGTTGAAATGCAGTATCCTATTCGGGTGAGGCCTCTATAGTCAACAACCATGTCTGTGTCAATCCTCTTAATGTAGCTCCTTGAATGCTTGTAGTGGCCCATCCTTTTGCTACCTGATGAGCACATCATCCTCCACTCCACATGGCTTGAGAAAAGGCTAAGAAGTAGAGCAGTGGCTAATGACCTTACTACTGTTGCCTTGGCTTCATCGAAGCTTAGTTGCCATCATTGGACTTCCATCTTTCTACTACTAGAGCTACTGACTGAGCAATAGTTTATCCACCCTAACCAATAGTAGAAGTCAATAACAACCAAGCAGCTTTCAGCTACTATAGTAGTAAAGGAACCATTGCTCCATTTGAACTCCTTCAGTCAGCCGCCGTTGGTGGCAACTGCAATTCCAACTGAGCCACTGTTCTCCATTCTTTTCTTTTAAATTCTTAGTTGGTATGTATATGTTGACCTATACTTGAGTTTCTATGAATTTAGATTCTATCTTATAGAAATTCCAATGCCCACTTTTACCCTAAATTAATATCTAGGTGACATTAAAAGTTTGTTTTGAACTAAGAAAATTTTCTAATTTGAATCTATGACTTTAGGTATAAGTATAAATTTATAATCCCTTTTATTAGGAGGATAGTTCTTATAAATAATTAGTTAAATTGAATTGTTGAAGTTAGATTGCAAATACTACATCTTAGAAGCTAATTTTAGAATTTGTTTGTTTTATATTTAAATTATAGAAAAAAAATTGTGAAGTGCTGGAAAAAGAGGATTCCAAGTTGATATTTATTTTTGGAGTTGGGATGTAAGTCATTTATAGACTTATTGTCTATGGATAGAAATATTTTTAAGCATCTTTCAAGTGAGTGAAAAATTTACTCTTTTTTTTAGATTAATGTTTAACAGCCTATTTTATTTCCTATTTCAAATATGGAGATTTCTATACACCATGACTTCTAATCAACTTAGATCTGAAAGTAAGAGATATGTTGTAATAAGTAGTATTTACATTTCATATTTCATAGCATTATTTCTCTTGTTTGATACTAAAAATTTTACTATTTTGAACTAGTGGGTTGTGATGCTTTGATATTGTGATACTTGAAATTGATGAGTGAAAAGTCAAATAACTAAATAGATGAATTGATCGGAAGTGATTTATTTCTATTTTAATCATGGATATTATTTGATGAAAAAGTAAAGTAATGAGTTTTGTTGTAAAATGAAATTTTGGATCCTAGGAGAATTCCTTTGGAAAACTTCCAAGTGCACTTGTGAATAAAATTGAATTAAGAAATGAAACTAGTGGAGGAATAAGGGGAGAATAGCTATTGGAGGGATAAGGTGAATAATGGTGATTGAGTATTATTAGGTAAGGTTGTCTACAATAACTCAAAATAGGATCTTAACTGAAAATTTGAGATTTTTTATTTTCAGGTTACTTGCATATTTATGAAGTATGAAATATTCTATCTATTTTTCATCTTGATGAGAATATTTGAACTTATATGTCAAGTTTCTTATTTTATATGTTTGAGAAAAACATTAGAATGTGAAAGTATGCTCAATTCCTACTTTAACCCTTACATTAGATGTAAAACTTATTCTTTCTTTTGTGATATTTATTGAAATGACTTCTTCAATTATTCGAATAGTACCCTTGGATTTGGTGAGTTATGAATTTGAGTTTGAAAGGTTTTGAGACTAAGATTATTAACTAGTAATATGTTTCATAAATGAGTGTGTATATATGTTTATATTGGATTTCATTTGATTGTATTTTTGAGTACCCATCTTATCCTACTGATTTATTCACCTATTGCATTTCTAAGAAACTCACTCCATTATTTTAATCTATTTTTAAAGACTGAGGCTACTTTTGATACTTTTCCTCACCCATCTAGTCTTAAGCTTACTCCTTGACTGGATAAGCTACTTTTGCTGAGCATGAAGACATGTTGATAGTGATATTTTGGCAGCTGGTCAGGTCAAGTCATCCCATGTATATATGGGGTTGCCCAGTGGATTATGTATACTGATGTATTTGGGTGTTGTGTTGTATTGGATTGTTTATACAGGTCTTGAGTAAGGCATATGGCCTTCAACTATTGTACTGGCCTATGGCCTAGGATTTAAAATTTAGGGAAGACTCTACCAAATTTTTGTTAGAAATATCATGAAGCATTTTACTAAATATGTCAATTTTTTTTTTACTTTTTCATCTTATTTTGTATAGTTTTAAGTTGTCAAGATATTTTCCACATAGAAAAGTGTGTAGTATCAAGAGCTTTATTGCATCATTTAGGCTAATAAGAAACCATCTCTAGATGACTTTCTATGTTAGTTATGTGCCAAGAATTTGGACATGACAATAAAATGAAGTGTTTATTTGAATTCTGCGATCACTTTCAGTCAAAAAGTGAATGATTTTTTTTTTACAACCTAAATTCATTCTTTACCTATCATTGAGTTTAATATCATTGAGTTTGTTGCAAGACAACCTAGCTTTCAATCAATTGCTTTCTCTTGAGATTAGTTCTGTGTCAAATCTCAGTATTAACTAAAATATAAAGCTAACCATCACATCACATGATTTATCACACATCTCACATTCAGATGGGTTAAAGTTAATAGTTATTTTATAATTATCATTTATCCGACCATTCTACCTAAAATTAATTTTTGTATGGATGACCTAACTATCTAGATCTCCAAATAATTAGTTCCTTGAATGAAAACCAAGGTAGGTTCTAATAAAGTCAATTTCTTTTACTTGCAAGGGATGCGAATAGAAAGATGACAATTGCTTTTTGTATATTCAAGTTGTAATGCATGTTTAGCTAGCACTTTCTCAAAGTATAATTTAAATCTAAACCAATAACACTGTGAGCAAATCATATAAAATTTAGTCAACCTTGACTTCAAATAATGGCTTGGCATCTTGATGAGCCTCAAAACTTGCAGTGATCACATCAGTGGTGTAGATCACTAAATAAGTCATTCATCTCAATCAATCCTAATTCAACTTGCTTATAAAACCTAAACTCAACATCTTAAGTGTGACCTCTTCCTTTGCTTTATACTCAAACTTGTCATCCTCAACTTCAACTCACTACAGCTACCATCACACATTCCAGTGCTCTTCCTCAATTATGGGGCAATCCACTATAACACTTACAGGTAACTTCTTTTTCTTCTTCTTCTTCTTCTTTGTGGTGTTTTCCTTTATGCTTTTTCTTTCTTTCCTAAAATGCACCAACTAAGGCAATCTCTTCATGATAGTTGTGCCTCACATCTACTAGCCTTCTCCTGTGCCATACTAGAGGGACTGATGCTTATCCTTAGGTGAAACTCCTTCCATCTGGATTCTTTTCTTTTCTTTTTTTTACTATGACCTACAACTTTTATTCAATTACCTTTACTCGACCATCTTTCCTTTTTTGCTTTGCTTGCCCTAATCATACTTTGTTTTCTTTGAAAGTGGCCTTTAGTTTCCTTGCAATTCCACTTCATGTCTGGTGGATCAGGTGGCCCTATCAACTTGATATCAAATTTTGATTCCTCATTTGATTTTGAGGAATACATGTTTGAAAGTATTATATATCACTATACCTGTCCTTCTATTCAATCATGGCTGACCAATCTCGTGATGAGCAGGGGAATAAATGAGTTCATTTTATCAATGTTGCCCTGAACAGCCTACGAGATGTCCACCCAGACATGAAATCAATAGCCATTTCCACTAAATGGTAAGATTCATACATAATTCAAGAGTTAGAGAAAGTTCATACCCACAATGAATCGATTAAAGCTATTGTCTTTGAGCTTACTCATCTAGTTGTGATACTTCATTCTTCCTAATGTTCTACAAGGAAGTGGTCAATCATCTTCATGTCTACCTCCTTTTTTCATGTTCCTAACAAGCATCCTCCAAATAATGAATGTCTACCCTTCCCAGTTAACCTAGAATGCTCAGGCCTTCCTTTTCTACTTTGAAGTTTTAAGCCTCTGGATTCACCTCACCTAGATTGTGGGGTCCTTATTGTTCTTTACTTACTCGTAATAGATAGCTGGGGGTTAGGTGCACTTCTTTCATCACCCCAATTGAGTCATTGTAGAAAACATATTTACTAATGTTCACTCCTAGAAGCACTTATTCTTCAAAGTTTGATAGGCCAAGGGATTTCATCCATTTTTCCATTATGATGGGGAGCCATTCTATCTAACTAAGTGGATCAAGCCTATAAAGTAGCCTTGGGGCCACCTCTTCATAGACTTCTCAGATGATGATCAGGACTTTGTTGTTCAGCTTCTAGTGCTAGGCCATTTGATGCTCAATTTGTCCTTCACATGTGCCTTACTTTGTAACTTGGCTTTGCCTGTTATTTTCACTTTACTGATTTATGTTTGTTTTCTTACTTTCAAATTATTGGTTGAATAGTGAAGCATTAGAAATACAATGTTCAAAGATGGACCCAAGACATGATGTTGAGATTCATGCTTGAGCAGCCCATTATGCAACCAACTACTTAGCCCAAGCCACCTAATAGATATTGCTAGCGGCTCTCCTTTTACCGATCATCCTGTGAATGTTTCTAGCCATACTAAGATGTTGTCCTTGAGAAAGCACAAGACTTCCTCTGAAGCTAGTAAAGGCAAAGATGGAAACTTCTTTTATGCTCTAACTCCTGTAGCTTAGAATATTAAGATGGGAGCTTGGTAAGAGCTAGAGTTGGTCGAGGTCCCTATAGGGAGTCACCTAGCCTTTGATACCAAAGATAGTATGTGGTGCAAAACTACTTATTATGACACTTTCCTACATAGTCAGTTGTTTTTCCTTTCTGATCAAGATTACACCGAGGAGTTTATACTAAACCATGGTCCTCTACGCCTTCTTAAGTCATTTGCGACCTAATTTTCTAGCTTAACTACTGCCATCTTGGCTATTGTGCCTTCATTTTTTAGGAGTGAAAGAGAACTAGCAAAATTGGACACAAGTGCCTTAAAAGAGTTAAAAAAGAGTGTTAAAGCCAAATCTAAAGAGGTAGCCGATCGGGACAAGAGTATAACCAATCTTATTAACTGTATTGCTACCCTTGTGAAAGAGCGAGATGCTCTATCCCAGAAAATTGAGGATCTAAGGAAAGAGCTGGAATCCAAATGGAAAAACTCAAAGATGTCATGAAGAATGCCTTGAAAGATAGTGAAGTGGCCTTCAACCAAAAACTTGATGATGCCGTGAAGGATATTAAAACTCTCAGTTATCCTATGTTTCATTTTGGGTTTTATAAAGCTATTTATCATATTCAATACTTTAACCTTGATGTGATGCTTGACCTATCCCAACTTAACTAGGATAAGACTCTTGAGGAGATTTTGGGGGAATTATTGAAAGACAGATCTAAGCGGTGTGCCATTGATTTGGTTGTATCTCAACCATGGTTTTTTCTTTTGTGGTTTTTTTTTGTATGAAATAGGTTGAGTGGCCCCCATTAATGAATTTATCTTCATTCGTACATTATTTCTTTAATTTTCCTTTACATAATACTTCTATTTATATATGTGTCTTTGACTAGTTATCTTTTCAAGTTTCTCATCCAAACGAGCCTCCAACAAGCTTTATTATTCTATCTTGCCAACTTTCACATCTCCAAAGAGCTTTTATGTCTATCACTTTACTTTTCTTTTCTTACTGGCCCCTTGACCATCAAGGTTTCCATGGAGCTCTTAACTTTACATGTTTTACCAGTATTGGGGAAGTTTTTTGGATTCTCTTTGGAATTAGTGTAATAACTAGCTTGTCCAGAAGAGTTTCTTTCCCAAAGGCTGGAGACTACTTGGGGAGTCTACCTTCCTAAGGACTTTTAGGACTTTCCAGGATTTTTACTTTTTTAAGGAGCATTAAAACTTGTAAATACTACCATCGCAATCATTCATCTCAGTTCTTTTTGGCTGTTGGATCTTTTTCTTTCTCTTATAAAAGCCAAGTTGGCTCTTTTAGCAGTGTTCAATGCATTTCTCCACTTCAAGCCTTAGTTGTTGTTGTTTGCCACCTACTTCTTCAACATTTTCTCCCAGCTTCTTGGTTGCATTCCTAATTTTTGCTAATAAATCTCCCTCTCATCTTTTAATGAGCAAGCTTTGGCCCCTCTTTAAAATGCACTAGAAATAGAGGTTTACTTTTAGTGGCCACGCTTCTTGACTTTATCTACTTCCTCAAATTGTACCTCGAAGGTTGACATTTTTACCTTTATCCTTTTATTTCACTTTTTAACCTTCTTGCTTTTTCTTTTTTAGATCACTTCCCCACTTGAAGATGGACTCTAAGCGATCGGTGGGGACTCCCGCCTAAACTTAGGCCAAACAAAAGCTTATTAACTTATTGCTTGCTTAGATTGAGTTGGTGC
Source organism: Saraca asoca (assembly GCA_026873985.1). NCBI lineage: Eukaryota > Viridiplantae > Streptophyta > Magnoliopsida > Fabales > Fabaceae > Saraca > Saraca asoca. Next base: position 14,610 of record JANHAO010006940.1, read on the forward strand.
TAGAGGTGATTATTGTAAATGACTCTTCTTCTCGTAATCAGGTAAAGCCTTCTTCTAGTCACCCCAAGATATTACCTTTGCAAAAGTGAAAGGTGCCTGTTGAGGATTCTTCTAAAGGCAAGGGGAGCTACTATGAGGACATAGATGATGCATATTAAGATTTCCTGTATAGCCTTTCCAAGTTTGATAGGAACAAGCCCCAGGAACAGATTCTAGAAGAGTAGAAGAAGAGTTAAGCCTCTCCAAGTCTTGATTATTATTGCACTTTTCTCTTACATATGTATAGGCTAGGTCAGCTTTTTGATTGAATAATAGACAAACTTTTGTGCAATGTTATTTTAGTCAATTATTACATGATGTCTTCACATTTGTGCCTCCAATGGGCTTTGTGATTGGTTTTCTTTTGTTGTTTTTGTCAATCAATTGGCTTCCTTAATTATTCTTGTACAGATTTGAATGTTGTGGATTCTTATTAATACTAAGGTATCTACTCGCCCTTCATCATTATCGAAGGGTTTGCTTAGCCCTTTATTTACACCAAGAGAGTTGTTTGAATTTTTTGTGCTGAGGGATCTGCTTAGGCTTTAATTTATACTAAGGGAACTGCTTGAATTTTTTTATTTGTGCTGAGGGATCTGCTCAAGTTTTTGAAACATATATGATGAATTCTTTCACTTTCATTCATTATCTTGGATACATGATTTTTTGCTCTCAATGACTAAATCTGTACATGGTATTGCTTTAAATGTGTTGTGTTCCATGTTAGAGGAAGGGGCTTCCCTTGAATAGTTTCTAGGTAGTAAGCACCATTGAGAAGATTTTCTTACACCCTAAATGGCCCCTCTCATGCGACTACCAACTTTCCCTTAATTGGCACCTTTTGTGGTTTGTCTGCTCTTTATAAGACTAAGTCACCATTCGTGAATGCTTTATTCTTCATTCTTTTGTTTGTAATTCTAGCAATCTTTGCTTTTTAGCCCCTATTTGGAAGTTGAGCTATTTCTCCCATCTCGATTAGCATGTTCAGCTTTTCCCTTCTTTGTTCTTCATTTCTCTACTATGCATATTATTCTCTTCATTCTGAGCATTGTCTGAGCTCTACTAGGAGTATGGTCTCGCTCTTGCACATGAGCATGAAAGGTATTTCACTAGTGGCAAAATGCATAGTGGTTTTGTAAGACCACAAGATACTTGGCAACTCTTCGGCCCATCTTTTGCATAAGCCCTCCATAATGATCCTATTTGCCAGCTCTACTTGCTCATTTGATTGGGGGTCCTTAATAGAAGTGAATTTTTACTTTATCCCAAGCTTTCATTTTAGGACAGGTGAGATTCATGCCTTCATATTAGGTGTATAGAGTATGAGTATACCTTGTGCAAAAATTTTGAAAGTCACCACTGGTAAATTACTTTCCATTATCAGATATGATAGTTGCAGGATGGTTATATTTGAAAAGAACCATTAGTAAGTTTCTTACATCAAAGCTTATACTTTTAGAAACTTTGCCTGTAAATGACAGTTTTTCAAAAGAATTTTTGCACATTATTTAAGGTTATGATTGCGAATGGTTCTGCCTCTATCCATTTGGTAAAGTAATCCACCACCACCAATACATACTTTAGCTAATCATGAGTGATTGGGAAAGGTCCTAGCAAGCTGATGCCCTACTAGTCAAATGGCCATAGAGCAAAGATGGACATCTGTTTGACTATCAGTTGTCTTTGAACTTTCATGATTTTTGGGCATTTATCACAACTTCTCACAAGTTCCAAGGCTTTTTGCTTCATCCTAGGCCAAAAGTATCCCAATCAAATGGCTTTCAATGCGATTACCATTCTTGCCATGTGGGATCTGAAAATACCTTCATGGATTTCCTTCAGAACATAGTTGGCTTCACTCAGTTGGAGGTACCCTAACAAATGGAGAGAAAAACTTTTCTTGTATAGTTGTCTTTTTCCATAAAAAAGTGTGTTGCCTTTTTACTCAATCTTCTTGGCTTCCTTTTTATTTTCTGATAGTTGTCCTTCCTTTAAGAATACCATGACTGGACTTAACTAAGACTCTTCCTGCTCTGTGCACCATGCTCATCTATGCAAGGGGCTTGCAACATCTCTTAGATTATAGTTCTACTTTTAATTATTGCCTTAGTTTTGACTAATTTGGCTAACACATCCATGTGTTTGTTCTCTTCCCTTGGAATTCTTGCTAGCTCAAAATTGAGCCCTTTCAACAAGTTCTTTGCTAAGCCAACATATCTTGCTAGCATTGGCTCCTTCATTTCATGATCTCCCTTGACTTAAACAATGATTAGTTGAGAATAATTCATGACCTTTAGAGATTTTGCATCTACTTCTGCTGCCAACTTCAACCTGGCTATCAGTGTTTCATACTTTACCTCATTATTTGTTGCCTTAAAGTCAAATTTCAATGAATACTCTAAGATCAAATCTGTTAACCCCTCCAAAATTACTCCTGCCCTACTATCTATACTATTTACATCTACATACAATATCCATGTCGGGCCTTCCAACCTTGATTCTTCTATCTTTGCTAGTTTTACCATGAAGTTTACTAATGTTTAAGCTTCCTTGCCTCATAAATGAGCTCATATTCTAACAATTCTACTGCCTAAGCTACCAATTAGCCTGCTACATTTGGCTTCTGTAGGACCTACCGAATCAGAGTGTATGTTCAAATGATGATCTAAATCGATTTATAAATTGATTAGTTAGTTATAAGTTTGTTATAACTATCACAAATCAATTTATGAATTGATTTAAGGACTAAAAATCAGTTATTTGTATTTCAACTATAAATAGACCAAACCTCATTTTATTTTCATAACTCATTTTGTGACAAAAAGAGAAATGCTCAGAGCTTACACCTGATATTTATTACCTCACTTGATTACAATGATTCAATCAATTCTTGAGCAATTTGAAGAAGATTTCTACCTAGATAATTGAGATTTACATCTCAATTTATTGTATTGTATCTCTTTACTCTATCTTGATTTACTTTTTAGAATTCTAAGGTTAGGAATCTGGATACAAAGGAAGAGGTGGATATTCCCTTTGCATCCTTCTAGAATTATGAGGTTGATTATAATTGGTAGAAGATGCATTGAATTCTTGTTAATTTTTCATAGATGTGAGGTTAATCATAGTTAGGTAAAGATATAGAAATTTTGTATCACAGGTCTACAAGAGTCCTGTAAAAATTCTTGTTGTAAAATTGGCTTATAGGAGCCCTGTTAAAGTCCTATGTTTGTTAATAAAAGTGATCATATAGTTGAGTATTGATCCAGTGCATGTAGACTTGAATTATGGTTTCAATTCAAGTTGAACCACTTTAAAAATCTGTGTTTTGATTCTTTTATTATTGTTTTTATATTACTACATATTTTCTATTTTTGTATTGAATCTACAATCTGGTTTTTCTACAATCTCAGTCAATAAACAATATAATTGTTAATCATATAATCTAATATAAGAAAGTCTTCTGTTGTCCATTTACTTGAAAATTAAAGTTAACAATTACATTACAATTGACTTAGTTGTTAAATTCATTTAGATAAATAAAGAGTACAAAATTCCCTTAAAGGAATGAAGGTAAGATCCTAATTCAATTTTATTCATTTTAGGACCAACAGTTTGCATCAGAGCTCTGGCTCTTGATACTCTTTTTTTAACAAAAATTATGGATTCTAAATTGATTATTTTGTCTAATTATCCATTCTTGAATAGTCCCCCTACTTTTAATAGTGAAAAATTTTCTTTTTGGAAATATAAAATTTAGTTTTTTGTAGAAGCATTATATGTAGACATGCGAGAACTTTTAGAATCAGGATAAAAATGCCCTAAAATATTTGTTGATGGGATTCTGTAGCCTAAATCTAAACTATTATAGATTGAGGAAGCAAGGAGGAAACATCTCCTTGCATACAAAGTAAAATGTGTTAGCCTAGGTCCCCTAGCTACATATTTATTGGTTTTGATATTAAAAAACAATTTTAATCAAATCATTCACATTACTATTTGACATTATATCTCATTGTTTATTTTATTTGTTTTGCATGTTTCAAAGTATATATGTGATTGAAAAGATCAACATTAAAGTTAGGAATTATTTTATTTTTAGGATCTTTTGTAAATGAATTTCAAAAGAAGTTTGATCCAATCAAATATTTTCAAAATAAGGTAGATTGAAATAAAACCACTTGAAGAAAACAAGATTTTATAAAAACTATTTTACACATTATGAATTGATCCATCAATTGATTCATGTTTGAAAAATCTATACCATTGATTCATGAAGAACAATTTTGAAAAATTTTTAAAACTGAAATGTCGATCCCAGTAAAGAAATTAATTTACAAAAATCAACGGATCTTACCCTTTTCCTGTTAGGAAAGTTGTATACGCCTTTATCAAATTCAATATTATTTTAATAGATTATGTAGAAAGCTAATATCTAAAGAGTATTAAAATGATGAAGGTTAAAGATTGTCAATAAGAGCAATTAAGATGTAAGAAGGAGAAAAAATTTGAAGACACAAGTTTTTAAAGCGTTCAACTTAAATTGAAACCGCAATTCAAGTCTACTCCACTTGATCTTTCTCAACTAAAAGACCTTTCAAATTGAAAATAAAACTATCAGGATTGACAGGCTCTTTGAATGCTAGTCTTGACAGTCAACACACAACAAATTCATAGGTTTCTTGCTAACCTAAAAGAATTACAACAAGCTCTTCTAAACCTATACAGATTTCTAATACCTAGAAATCTCAAATGAACGAAATTGAATAGGAAAGGGATTGAATTTACAATACCGGAGTTTGATATTAATATCTCAAACAAACTACAATAATCTTGGATGAACCTTGATCCAGAAATCTTGAAGAATATCACAGAAATATCAATGAAGTAGAGAGAAGATTGTGTTTTTCTCTTAATCTAACTTTTTTGCACTAAAATCTAAAGAAAAACTATGAAGAATCGTTTATATATTGAAGGTAGTTGGGTGTGAATAATTGTTGTAACTGCCTATAATAGAATAACTAAATTTTAGTTTTTGCATCAAGTACAGTCTGTTATTACTAACTCATCAATGTGATAATCGAAGTGCTACAATTGCTTACAACCTTAACATCGATTAACACATCGAAGCACCCATTTTTCAAAACCTTCAGTGTAAAATATTTTCCTCATGCATCAATGTTGCATCGATTATGATATGAACTTTTTACAAGTTCTTCAACACATTGATGTGTATATCGATTCATGATATAAAAAATAGTTTTATAAAATCTTGTTTTTCTTCAAGTAGTTTTCAAATAATTCTTTCTATCTCATTGTTTAATTAATACTTCTGGATCAAAAATTATCTGAGATTATTTACAAAAGATCCTAACAAACAAAATAAGTCCTAAAACTAATCTTGGATCTTTTTGAAGCTTGAATCAAAATATCTTTGAACTTGTAAAATAACAAATCAAAAATATTATAATATATTGTTAGATAAAATTATTTTTTAACATTAAAACTAAGGAAAATATTTAGCTTAGAATGATCTAGGCTAACAATCTCCCCTTTTTTGATGTTGATAAACAATTTTAGATGAGGTTCAAGGTGAAATAACTTTGAGGGAGGAAATCATCTAAAATAAAGCTATATGCTTTTTCTCCCCTTTTTGAAACATCAAAAGATAATAAAGCATGGAAAGTAAAAAAATAAATTGAAAATCATTGCTCCCCCTTAATTTTTGAATGTTTCTATTTCTACATCGATTATGTAATCGATTAAATCTATTAAAATGGTTATATAGAAACATTTGAAATTTTGCTACATCGATGATATGATCGATTATGCTAAACATCAATGTTAAACTCAATTTATGTGTATAGACAATTAATCATCTTCTTGTACATTAAAAAAGGAAAAAAGTGTATCAAAAGTTTAAGAAAAATTAATCATAATCTACATACTAGTAGAATTAGATATAAACTAAAATTAGTATAATATCTAAAGCATAATCATTCATCATTATAGATATTCAGAACATAAAAAAAATTCACAATTTAAAAATTATACAGAAATGATAACATAGATCAAATATAATATGCAGTTAAAATTATCCATATC
>JANHAO010006941.1:0-20754 GCA_026873985.1 Saraca asoca
GTATATTTCAATGAGTTTCCTTTCTTTCCTATAAGTTTATGATTTCTTAACTAATTAAATGAACTTGAGTAAATATGATTAGGGAGTATTAAAACAAGTATGAATAGGAATGAAAAATAGAAATAGGTTAAAGGTTAGTGATTATCAATTAGGGATTGATATTCACGCCGGTTATGATTAGGAATTTAGGTCTTGACATGTTTGGTATTAGAGCAAGATTTGGCTTAAACCTATGAGTGTAGGCTTGCATGTAGAGTTGTTGTATAGTAGTGATGGTTTCATCAAGTGTAAATAGGAATAGTACTAATACCATATGTGTAGCTAGGAGCACGTATTGTTGATACCATTCCCTGTTGACCTTGTGAAATATGTGTCTATATCAGTAGAATTAAATATGAACCTTTTATATGTCTTAAGAATTTGATTAATTTTGTAATGTAGATTATAGTGAGAATTAAAAGGCAGGACGAGAATCTAAATCTAATAATGGAGGGTCATTGATTAGACAAAATAGTCCATATCATGAAATCAGTAATAACCTTGAAGTCTCTCAATGGGTTGAAAACTTAGTCTAGTAGGCAATGGATTGCCTAATACATGTATTAACACAAAATCGGGATCGAGACTCAGATAGAGAGTCTAATAGGAGTAGGTGAAATGAACAAAATCAAACCTCTTGCTAGAAATGAATAAGAGAATAGGCCAAGAATTGTTCATGAGTTTTTGAAAATGAAACCACCTTACTATGTTGGAAGAGATCCTTCCATGGACCTGTATCAATTCCTTGATCAAGTTGAAAGATATGGTAGGATGTTATAGTTCTTAAACCTTTACTAATATAACTAGTAGGGTATTAGTTAGATGCTTTAATGCATTATTGGTATGTGAGAACTATCAAAGGGCGAGCCACAGATGCTGAAAGGTTAACTTGGGCAATGTTCCAAGAAAACTTCATTGGTCAATTTCTTCCTCCCAGTGTCTAACTAGCAAATGCTTAGAAGTTAGAAAATCTAACACAAGAAACCTTATCCATGAATTAGTATGATGCCCAATTTAACCAACTTTCTTGATATGTTACACACCTAATTCCTAATGAGACTATGAAAGTAGAGACGTTTGTTTAAGGGCTCCATGATTATTACTTTGATCATGTTAAAGTTAATATAGCAATAACATACTAATAAGCCATGAACCACACTTTACAAGTTGAACTAAGATCTAAAGAGCACCGTGAAAGGGAAATGTCCCTTGGCAGTAAGAAAAGAGCTTGATCCATTGGAATTAGTATTGCATCAAGTGGAAGATTGGCTCCAGTTCATAAAACACCACCTAGTGGGTGGAGAAGGAATTTTACTAGACTACCCTGCTCATAGAATTCAATTACAAGAAAGAATGTGGAAGTTAATCAATTTCAACCACTACTGTTCCATTCTATGGAAGAAATGCACCTTAGAGCCAATGAAATTTTAATGCCAACATGCCACGATGCAGGATTTGTAATATAAACCATTATGGACTGGGTAGAAGAGATTTGACTAGATGTTTTTGATGTGCACAGCTAGGACACAAAGTGAGGGAATTCCTCATGAATGTGAGTGCCTCTTGATATGGTGCAAATTATTAATCTTGACCTCAAAGTCAATAAGTAACACAATCTGCAGCTTCAGTAAGAGCATCAGTTGCTTTCGAAAAAAATGATGGATGAGACAATTGAGAGAGAAACCCTAATGAAGCTATAGTGAAGGTTTACAATCTTACCAAGTAGAAGGCCTAAGCAATGAATGCCATAGTTTAAGGTGTTTTGAAAATACATGGTTTATAAGCACAGGTATTGTTTAACCCTGGAGCTACTCATTCCTTTATTGCAAAGAAATTTGCAGCTTTACTAAATAAATCTAGTGAATTGATAAAATCCCTGTTAATAGTAATGACTTTGGTTGGCAAGGTCTTTCTAGCTAACTATTTGTTTAGAGACTACATTATGATGATAAGAGATAGACAGGTATCTACAAATCTAGTCGCATTGAATATGGTTAATTATGATATAATTCTAGGTATGGATTGGCTTTTTTAGCATCATGTATGCATGAATTATATTTGCAGATAGATAGTTTGAGTTCTAGTGCACAAGCTTGGAAATTGCTGAAAAAGAGGTGCATAGCTTATTTACTTATGATGAAAGACTTAAAGCAATTTGTTCCAAATCTGAGTGAAATCTTAATGATATGTGAGTTTCTTGATGTGTTTCTTGATGATTTACTTAGATTGCCACTGGATAGGGAAACTGAGTTTACTATTGATCTTATACTTGGCACTGAACCTATCTTTATCTCTCCTTACTTTATGGCACCAATGGAATTAAAAGAGTTGAAAACTCAGCTACAGGAATTGATTGATAGAAGCTTCATTCGTCTAAGTACTTCATTATGGAAAGTGTCTATGCTCTTTGTTAAAAAGAAAGATTGGACATTGTGATTGTGTATTGATTACTGTCAGTTGAAAAAGGTGACTATGAAGAATGAATATCCCTTCCCTTGTATCAATGACCTATTTGATTAGTTGTAATAGGTGAAATATTTCTCAAGTATAGATTTGAGATCGGGCTATCATTAGCTAAAGATTCACAAAGAAGATGTGCCCAAGACTACTTTTCATACATGTTATGGATACTATGAATTTCTTGTAATGTTGTTTGGTTTGATGAATACACCAGTTGTTTTTATGAACTTGATGAATCGAATTTTCAAACCATTTTTGGATAAATTTGTGATTATGTTTATTAATGATATCATGGTATACTCCAAAAGTGAGCAGGAACATAATCAACACTTAATAATAGTGTTGCAAACTCCACAGGAGCAAAAACTTTATCAAAATTCTCCAAATGTGAATTTTGGGTAACCAGTGTCAAGTATCTTGGTCATGTTACGTCACAATAAGAGATACGAGTTGATCTTTAAAAAAGTAGAAGCTATAGAGAATTGGCCTAAACCTTTGATGGTTATTGAAATTTGAAGTTTCATGAGATTAGTTGGATACTATCAGAAATTTGTCAAGGATTTTTCTAAGATTTCTGTGCCATTAACTAAGCTCACTTGAAAGGGAATGCGGTTTGAATGGACTCTTCCATGTGAAGAAAGCTTTCAAAAGCTAAAGAGGTTTTTGATGACAGCCTTGATGTTGGCATTGCCATTTGGATTAGGTGGCTATATGGCATATTGTGATGCTTTAAGAATTGGACTTAGATGCATGTTAATTCAAAATGGAAGAGTAATCGCATATGTGTCATAACAAGTGAAGAAACATGAGCAAAATTATCCCTTATGATTTGGAGATGGTAACTATAGTCTTTGCTTTGAAGATAAGGAGACACTACTTGTATAGAGAAACACGTGAGATTTACATAGGCCACAAAAACTTGAAATAAATTTTCGAGCAAAAAGATCTTAATCTTTGATAGTGAAGGTGGATAGAGCTAATAAAGGATTATGAATGTTTGATAATGTATTATCTTGGTAAAGCAAATATGGTGGTAGATGTGTTAAGTCATAAATCAACAAATAGTTTGGCTTATCTTGTTTCCAAAAAAGAAAATTTGATATGTTTCTATCCAAAATTTGAAATGCTTGGCATGCAACTAGAAGTTCTGGACCAAACCTTAATATTAGCCCATATGACGGTACAATTAGTGATGGTGGATCGTGTTAAAGTAGCTCAAAAATAAGAGTCCCAATATGTGATCCTTAGACAAAAGGCAGAAGCAAAACCTAGACATGAGTACTTAAAAAGGAAAGACAATTAGGGTTCCTTTGAGTGTTTGAGATGATTTGTAACATCAAGATTGTGACTCATCATGCATAATGCACCTAGGGAGTATCTAAAATGTATCATGATTTGAAAGAGGTATTCTGGTGGGAAGGCATAAAGTGAGATGTGCTTGAATATGTGACCAAATGTCAAACAAGTGAAGGCAAAACATAAGCATTTGGTATGACTACATCAAACCATTAAGATTCTAGAATGAAAATAAGAAAGCATATTGATGGACTTTTTGGTTGGATTGTCAAAGTCACCAAAAGATTATGATTTAATTTGGGTCATCATTGATCATTCAACTAAATCGGCCCATTTCTTGCTTGCTAGGATGACTTATTCAGCTGCTCAATATGTGTAAATGTACTTGAATCAAATAGTTCCTTTACATTGTGTGCCTTTGACAATCATTTCAGATCACAGTACTTAGTTTACTTCTCACTTTTGACAATCATTTCAACAAGCGTTAGGTACGCCATTATGGTTTAGTACTGCTTTTCATCCATAAACAAATGGTCAATTAGAGCGAACGATACAGCTTCTGGAAGACATGCTTCAAATATGCATGATGGAATTTGAAAGAAGCTAGAAAAAATATTCACCACTTATTGAATTTGCTTACAACAATAATTATCAATCTAGTATCCAAATGGCACGATTTGAGACAATGTATAGGTGAAGATGTAGATCTTTGATAAGTTAGTTCGAGCTCGACGAAGCAAGGTTATTAGGACTAGATCTTGTAATAGATGCAATTGAGAATGTGTAATTGATTTGTGATCAAATAAAGGTGGCTCAAGACCAACAAAAATCTTATTCAGATAAGAGAAAAAAAGAATTAGAGTTTAAGGTTGATGATCGAGTGTTTCTCAATTTATCTTCTACAAAAGGAGTCATAAAGGGGGAAACTGGCACCATGATATATTGGGCCATTTTGAATTATGAAATGCATAGGAGCTGTAGTGTCACGACCCAAACTCTTGGTCATGACTAGCATGAATATCAATCCCTGATTGATAATTACTGACCTTTAATCATCTCTATTATTCATTTTTACTCATATTTGATTTAATGTTTCCCATTCTTATATACTTAAACTCAAATGGTTAATAGAGTAAACTTACAGACAAAGAGAGAAACATTGACATGTAAACATATTTTTATAATGGATAGAGACACCACCAGTCATGGTGTGTACCCATTTAAATTTTTGTTTAATAAGCTCTCAACAAGCTCATAATATACATACACTCCTAAAGACTTTCTATTGTGATAGTATTTACATTAATAATGACTTTCATGAAGTTTTTGCCCATTCTTACTTTTTAAAGATGGGTTCATAATAAATTTTTGAGAATATGAAAAATAATCCATAGAAGAGTGAATTTGGGACTCAATGAGATAAATCTGTATCTAACTTATGAATTCATCAATATTTGACCAGACACATGCATCAAATCCTCAAAAAAACATAACTCATGCCAGAACTATTCAATACATCATAAAGATCCAAGGGCTTAGCCTCTGAGTAATATCACAATACATTTTGAATTGTCACACTATAAAGAACCATGATTTTCTCATGATCACAAACCATTCTCATCAACCATTATATGTTCAAGTTACAATACTATATTACTTTTTAGCATCTCACTGGACTCCACCATCACATAAGGTTATTTTGCATTGTCTTTTCACATTAAATCTTCATTTAGAATTTCTTAAAATAGTTATAAATCATATTATTCACATTACTTCAGGCTATCAATAACAAAGTCAAATATTCAAGTCATATTTTATCATATTGAATGTATTTGAATAACAATTCCAATAAACAATGTAATAAAGAAAAATAATGTAAATCTCCTTTTAACTCCGATCCAGCCATAAACCACTCATCCCAACCTTGTACCTCTTGCACCTACCTTATACCCTCCTCCATATTAGAATGTGTAGATCTATAATTTGATTCATTATTTCCCCCCATATCCCACCATTCTCATATCAAGCCTTAAAGAGCTTTTAGATATTCAATCATTCCATTCTCATAATGGATATCTCACATATTTCATCATCATTCATGACATTGTTTATCATTTCATGTCTTGCATGAGCTCTTTACCATATAATCTCTTATAGTATTTGTAATTTCAATAGCACTTATAGCATCACCTCATCACATGCTTTTCAATATCTCATGTACATTATTAAACTTTATATCACAATCATAATCATTCATCACTTGCCATCCCATGTTTCGTAGGAATTTTCAAGTATCTCAATAGCATTATTCTCATCAGATTATCACATCATCCATCATTCACATATATTTTATATCATTTTTATCACATATATCATATATCATTGCCATTATATATCACAGGCCAATTCCTAAAAATATTCAAACTTGGACCTCTTTCATAATTATACAGATCCCATTATTATAATAAGTATCATAATCATTTTCTTATTATCCACGTATAGACCATCGTTACATTACTGTCTTAAACACACAATCTCTATCACGCTATCTTTATAGCTATCCACATTGCTTCCATATTATTTGTGTATGATTAACTACTAGGTTAATCAGTATTACCTTGAAAATCACTCATTCAAGACTTCTTATCTACTTTATTCAACTTAATTGTATCTTATGTAAATTTAAATTCAAAGAAATGAAATAGTTTTTAAACAGAAAGAAGTTTAAGTTGAAAAGAGTAGAAAATTCTTGAGGTACGATCAGAATCATGAGCAAAATTGGGTTTAAGTTCAAGTAGAATCGTGATTAGAATTGCTTGACAAATTTGAGTAGAATTGAGGAAATTTAGTTGAAAATACGAATCTGCTTACCAAATTTTGAAAACTTCTAGAAAGTTCAAATTAAATCATGATTCGAATCATGATTAGAATTGAAAAATGAAGTAGGAAAGGTTGATTCAAATCATGAAATTTTTGTTCAAAATTTGATTCAAATTAGTTAAGAAAAATAACTGGATTTCTACTAGCATGATCATAAGTTTAGTTTAAAAAGTTGCGATTTGACTCGCATAAGCAGGTTTTGCATGAAAACAATAAAAAAACAGGGGAAGCAACTTTGTGTTCAACTTTCTATTACCCTTACTACATGCTTTCCTTAGTTTTAATGTTAACAAATAATTTTAATAAATATCATATTATGTTCATGTGCTTAATGTTTAATGATTTTGTAGGTTCAAAGTTGATCAAGTGATATTCAAGAAACCCACATTAGAAATAGTACTTTTATTGATTTTATTAGGATTTTTTGTAAGTGTATTCTATAATCCATTTTTATTTGAATAAATTTCTTAAACTAGTTAAGTTAAGATAGAAATAAATCATTTGAAATAAGCTTAAAACAAAAGTTTTCAAAGACACCTTCAGAAGTAAAATGTTTTATAAAAACTATTTTTTGGTAATCGATTCATGAAGAAATATTTTGAAAATTATTTTTACCGAAGGTTAGAAACTTTTAAGAATTTATTAGGTAATCAATTCATGACATCTTTACATTAAAGTGTGAATTGATTCATGCATTGATTCTATTATGAAGTCCTTGATGATATTCATAGATGAATTGACTCACAAATTAATTCATAAGTTGGTAACCACTGTGAATCAATTCTTGAATCAATTCATAGTATGAAAGTTAGATATTTTTCAAATGTCAGTTGCCACACTATAAATAGACCCAAGCCTCATTTCAAACACAATCTTTTACAAAGGAACAAGTGCAAAAAACCAAGAGAAAATAGAGCTTAAATAGATTTACATATATCTCATCTGTTTTCATCAAATAAAGCTATCTTGGATCAAATTGGTGGACAAAATAGCTTAGATGATTGAGATTTTCATCTCGATTTCCAGTATGTTATTTCTTTCATATCTTATTTTTGGTTTTAGGTTTTTGAAGTTAATCAGAAATCTGAGATACAAAAGGGAGAGGTTGATCTTCTATTGGCATCTTCTTTAATTGTGAGGTTAATTATAATTAGTTAAAGGTGTAATGAATTCTTGTAGTATCTTCTAAAATTATGAAGTTGATCATAGTTTGTAGGAGGTGAAAGAATTTTTGTATCTAAGTTAGCAAGAGCCCGATTAAGTCTTGTGTGTAATTGGTTGGCAAGAGCTCGGTTAAGTCTTATGTGTTTGCAAGAGGCTAAATAAATCTTATGGTTGTTAATAAAATTGACCATCTAATTGAGGATTAGGTCTAATGGATGTACACTTTAATTATGGTTTCCATTAAAGTAGAATCACTTTAAAAATTTGGTGTTCTTTATTATTTACTACATTTAATTTCTTGCTACACTTATATTCTAGTTTAATTGATTACATGTTTCTGCATTCTACATAATATCTAAATCCATGACTATAATTAAATTGTTTGCTTACCAATAAATCAACTTTGAAATTTTTTTTGTAAAATCTCCAAAGAGATTTAAGGTCTTCTGTTGCAAACTAGAATCCAAATCTAGAGATCAGTATTTTTGGGACCTTAAAGCTTTTGCTCTTGATACTCTTTTGAATTCAAGAAAATTATAGATTCTAGTTTCTTTCTTTTGCCTGAATGTCCACCTTTGAATAAACTCCCTGGCTTTAATGGACTTCATTGTACTTATTGGAAGTAGAAAATTAGAGATTTTATTGAAGCCACTGATGTGGACATGTGAGAGATTGTTAAGAATGGATATAATCTACCTAAAACCTTGATTAATGGAATTTCATAGCCAAAACCCAAATCTTTTTGGACTAAGGAGGAAAGTAAAAAACATTTCTTAGCCTCCAAAGTCAAATGGATCATTTCTAACTCTCTTTCTCCAAATGAATATGAGAGAATTTCAAATTGTGTCATAGCAGAATAAATATGGGATATATTAGAAGTAGCTCATATTGGCACAACATAAGTTAAAGCATCTAGGGTTCATATATTGGTTTCACAATATGAAATATTTAAAATGGAAGAAGGAGAATCCATTAAGGATCTTATTCAAAGATTCATTGCTATTACTAACCATCTTATGCTTCTTGGAAGAACTTTTGACAATGTAGATTTAGTACACAAAATCCTAAGGTCTTTGACAGAGGAATGGCAACCTAAAGTGATAGCCATCAAAGAATCACTTAAAATGGGAATGCTATCATTCAAGAGCTTTATGGAAACTTGGAAGAACATGACCTTGAGCTAAAGAGATATAAAAAGAATGGTGATGATAAAAATAGGAGAACCTTGGCATTAAAAGCTACAAACTCATTTGAACATGAAGAAGATGAGTTAGGTAGTGATAAAGATGCAGATGAAAAAGATCAATTGGCCCTAATAAGTAAAAAATTGCAAAAACTGCTTAAAGAAAAGAGAAATAAAGAAAAGAGAAAAGTTATTCCTCAAAGAAGAAATTAGAATAAAAATGATCAAGAGAATTCTTCTTATACCTCAACATGCTTTGAATGTAAGAAACCCAAACACTTCAAGTTAGACTGCCCTATTTTTCTAAAGAGACAACTGGAAAATGAAAGGAAGAAAAGGAAGTTGTCCTTTAAGAAAAGTAACTTAGCTATTTGGGAAGATGAGCAAATTGATTTTGGAAAAGAAGAAGAAGAAATAGAGGAAGAAACATTGCTCTATCTCATGGTTGAAGAGAATGAAGACATTGAGGGATGATGAGTTTAGCTGTAATGATGATAAGACTGATGACTTATATGAAGAACTTTATGATGCATTGACAAAAGTTGTGAAAGAGTTAAAGCATGCTAAAATGGAAAAAGAAAGCTTGCTTGAGAAAATTAAGTAGATTGAAAAAGAGAAAAATAACTTATATGATTTAGCTAAAAAATTATTGAGTGAAAGTAAAGTCTGTGATCAATATGAAATCTATAGATCTAAAATAGATACATTGACCAAATCTTTACAAGGTTTTACAAATAATAAGATGAGACTCACCAACATATTAAAGAATCAAAATCATTTTCATAATAAGACTGGTTTAGGCTATAGATAGCAAAAGAAAAAGAAGAAATTTGGTTACATTACTTACTTCTACTATAATCACAAAGGACATTATATTAGATATTGTCCACATAGGAATGGAACTTATGTTTTAAAATCAAATGAGAAATTAGTTTGGTTACCTAAAGGATCTATATCTAAAGGAAATATGACTATGTTTACTTGCAAGTATGGACCAAGATTAAGTGGGTACCATAAAGGCAAGTATGATTTTTGTTTTTATAGGTTTGTGGAAACACAAAGAAACAATACATGATTTTTTGGGCAGAGGTTGCTCTCACCACATAACCAAGAATGTTAAACCCCTAGTATTCAATATATTTTCATACTTCTATCTTTTGTACTTGATTATATTATACATTGCAAATTCTAACTTAGGCATCGAAGATTCCCCTAAGTTTGTTTTGCAGGAATTTGAAGTTAGTTTCAATGTTATTAAATTGACCATGAAATGGTAAATGTATCACTTATTAACTGGTTTAGAACAAAATTGCATAAATTGCATGAAAACTATATTCAGGACTCTTTGAATAGATTCAAAATTTTCTAAGATTTTTGAGAGTTTCTGAATGGATTCATGAATCGATTCACAACCCAAAAAATCACACTATGAATTGATTAGTGAACTGATTCACAAAATTTTTAATCTTTCAAGAGGATCTCAAATTTTAAATTTTTTTTTATCAACCTAAATAAATCAATTCCTAAATTGATTCAATCTTGATCAAATTGATTTATAAATCGATTCATCAAATTTTCAATCTTTTGGCAAATGTTCTAAAATTTTTGAAAATTTTTATTCAGCTAACGGAATTGATTCCAAAATCAATTCAAAACTTGATGTATAAAAACATAAATTGATTTATAATACAAGTCTGAAATTAGAAGAATCATTATCTCAGGGGGAGATTGGTATCAAAAGGGAGCTTAAATTGCTAATAATATTGATATTATAGATTGTATTTTAATATCATATTTTGATTGAATTCTGTATTCATTTTGTATTGAATTTTAATCACATATTCTAATGTTTGAAATATGAATTTTGTATTACTTTGGATTTTATAATATAATTTGATGTTTAGATAATACATTTTGAATATATTATGATTTTTGGTACATTATACTTATTAATGCATTATTTCTTTTTGACGTGCTAAAAGGGAAAGAAGTAATGAGATTTTAGATGAACAAGGAGGAGTAAGAAAAGATTTTAAATTTAACTTTGACCATCCTATAAAAGAGAGATTGTTAAACTATGACCCTCATTGAAAGGGGGAGATATAAGAAAGATTTTAGTACTCAAGTATTTTAGTACTAAATTTTTGATAAACTTTGACCTTCCTCCAAAATTATTTGTCACTATAAAAAAGGAGGAGATTGTTAGCCTTGCTACATGCTTTCCTTAGTTTTCATGTTAAAAAACAATTTTAAGAAATATCATATTATGTTCATGTGCTTAATGTTTATTGATTATGTAGGTTCAAAGCTAATTAAGTGATATTCAGGACATCCATATTAGAAATAGTACTTTTATTGATTTTATTAGAATCTTTTGTAAATGTGTTCTATAATCCATTTTGATCTAAATAAAATTCTTAAACTAGTTAAATTGAGATAGAAATAAATAATGTGAAATAAGCTTAAAACAAAAGTTTTCAAAGACACCTTCATAAGTACAATGTTTTATAAAAACTATTTTTTGGTAATTGATTCATGAAGAAATGTTTTGAAAATTGTTTTTATCAAAAGTTAGAAACTTTTAAGAATCAATCAGGTATTCAATTCATGACTTCTTTACATTAAAGTGTGAATTGATTCATGCATCGATGAAGTTCTTGATGATATTCATAGGCGAATTGATTCATAAGTTAGTAACCGCTTTGAATCGATTCACAGTTTAAAAGTTAGTTATTTTTCAAATGTTAGTTACCACATAATAAATAGACCCAAGCCTCATTTCAAACACAATCTTTTGCAAATGGATAATTACAAAAAATTGAGAGAAAACAAAGCTTAAATGTATTTATATCTATCTCATCTAATTTCATCAAACAAAGCTATCTGGGATCAAATTGGTGAAGAACACAGCTTAGATGATTGAGATTTCATCTCAATTTTCAGTATTGTATTTCTTTCATATCTTGTTTTTGGTTTTAAGTTTCGGAGCTTGATTATAAATTTGAGATATAAAGGGAGAGATTGATCTTCCTTTTGCATCTTCTTTAATTATAAGGTTGATCATAATTAGTTGAAGGTGTAATAAATTCTTGTAGTATCTTCTAAAATTATGAGATTGATCATAATTTGTAGAAGATGAAAGAATTTTTGTATCTAGGTTAGCAAGAGTCCCAATTAAGTTTTATGTGTAATTAGCTAGCAAGAGCCCGGTTAAGTCTTATGTGTAGACTATTTGCAAGACCCTAGATAAATCTTGTGGATGTTAATAAAATTGACCATCTAGTTGAGGATTAGGTCTGGTACATGTACACTTCAATTGTTGAAGTGGAACCATTTTAAAAATTTGGTATTCTTTATTATTTACTACATTTAATTTCTTGCTGCACTTATATTTTGATTTAATTGATTACATGTTTTCGCATCTACACAGTATCTAAATTAGTGACTATAATTAAATTGTTTGCTTACCAATAAATCTTGTGGATGTTAATAAAATTGATCATGCAATTGAGGATTAGGTCTAGTACATGTACACTTCAATTATGGTTTCAATTGAAGTGGAACCACTTTAAAAATTTGGTGTTCTTTATTATTTACTACATTTAATTTCTTGCTGCACTTATATTCTGATTTAATTGATTACATGTTTTCGCATCTACACAATATCTAAATTAGTGACTATAATTAAATTGTTTGCTTACCAATAAATTTTGTGGATGTTAATAAAATTGACCATCCAGTTGAGGATTAGGTTTAGTACATGTACACTTCAATTGTGATTTCAATTGAAGTGGAACCATTTTAAAAATTTGGTGTTCTTTATTATTTACTACATTTAATTTCTTGCTACACTTATATTCTAGTTTAATTGATTACATGTTTTCACATCTACACAATACCTAAATTAGTGACTATAATTAAATTGTTTCCTTACCAATAAATCAACTTTGAAAATTTTGCTGTAAAATCTCCAAAAAGATTTAAAGTCTTCCATTGTAAACTAGAATTCAAATCTACAGATTAGTATTTTTGGGACTAACACTTTCTATTGAAAATCTTTGTTTCAACATATTTTGAAAGTTTGAATATTTCCATAGCAAACCAAACTATACCTCAACAGATCCATTCAACCTCAAATTTGGCTACATAATCACTAAAACTCATCTTATCCATTTGTATTAACTAATCAACAAATCACAAGTAAGAACACATCATAATTCACAAGAAAGGTAAAAATTACTCACCTTAGCAACTAGAAACAAACAAATCCCACAAAGATTTTCAATATTCTTGAAGAACACAAAAGAAAAGCTTATTAGCTTTCAGATTTTCTAAGGATTTTTCCTCTTCAACTAATCATATATGATTAGATTATGATTCCAATTAACAAAAATAAGCTATATCTAATAGATTCAAGCTTTAAAACACCATAAAAATCAAATTGATTCATAGGTTGAATAGTGACATGAATAGTGATAATAGATTTCAAAAATTTATAACTCACCCATGAATCAATAAGATTTTGATGTCAAATTGAAGAGGAAGAAGAGAGAAATTAATTGTAAAATACAAGAAATTTACATGAAAGGATGAAGGATTATCTGAAGAGAGAAAAATTGAGCTTGTAGAGAGAGAGAGAGTATGAACTTGGAGAAGAAGCTAATGGGTTGTATAAAGCAACCAGAAATGGCTTAAAAGGGAGAGAGGGAACCAACTTTAGAATGACAAAAATGGAAAAGGAAAATTTGAGTTAACTTCCTTTGACTTTTTCTTTAACAAATTTTATAATTTTTCTTATTTAGTGACTTTGCCAATTTCTTCACTTAAAGTTCAAAATTGACATGCTTACCAATCACTAACGACTATGAAATTTTGACACAAATTAGTTAAATTAACTACTTTTGTAATGATTATAAGTTTACACTCATTGGGCACTCGTAGCCTTAGTTTCAATCTTGTCAAAGTTTTTTTGAAAATTAATTTTTGAAAGCATAAATTTTGCTCTATGAGCATCTGAATTGAGAACTTCCACTTTCTAAAGATTTCTATCATTTTTAAAATCTTTTCCCCTATGTCTGAACACTTCATATCTCAAAATTATAGTTTCAAATTCTTAAATTTTTTCAAAGTTACCATTTTTATATTTTTTGAAGAACTATTTTATGTCCAAAACTTATTTTAGAAAATCCAAGATGTTACAAATTCTCCACCTTAAGAAGAATTCATCCTTAAATTCTAAACAACAATAATAGGGTTGACAAACAAGTCATCTACCATAGATAACATTATACATCTATTCATTGTACTCATTCCTTGATGGATAATTGAAAATATTTCTCTTATATCTCAGTTGTAATTGCTACCTGGCTTCTTACTCATTATATTTTTCCTTTCATCATTTGGACCATGAAAATTTCCTTTGGTCTTAGTTCTTGAACTTGTCAATCAAGAATGACCATTATCTCTCTATATGCCAACTTAGTGTTTAGTTTTATTTTTTGTTCCTACAATATGAGGTTTATCCAAAACCTATTTCCTTCATATAAAAACTTGGAATACCTAACAGATTCCTTACATCTCAATTGGTAAGTCAACATTAACTTCTAATTCTTTTCTTTTCCTATTTAGAAACTTTCGTTGATCTTAAGTAGCCTTTGTTTAATCACAGATTGATTATACTGTCTTACTAGCATTTGCTACTAGATCCGATTCTAACAACCTTGCTTCTTAGCTCAAACCAATTTATCAAAAATCTATATGTCTTGTCCTCACATCAAACACCTTAAACAATATCATTCTAATATTGGATTGGTAACTTGTAATTATAGACAAATCCAGTAACAATGTCAACTTTAATCAATAACAAGTCCTTGTGACTTGCATATATCACAACTTATTAAAGAATGGGGAAGGAATGTCTAAAATTGATATAACTCAATTTGCTAGTCTAGGGAACTATATCAATTTTTGAATTCAATCATATTTTCTTCTAAATTATAGCTTATAAGCTCAATTAAAACTATTAATTTAACCTACCTATCGTTATGCCATGAGATAAAACATACTCCATCATACATTTTCAACTAATGAATTATCTAAATGAACAGGGAGGGAATTTTTTCTACTTATTTATCTTCTTTATCTAAAGTCTATAAGATAGAGCTAATTCAATTCTACTTTTGGTTAAAATATTAACTTTTAAATCCCACACTTATAGATTTTGGTTATATTTATCTCCCCTTATGAAACACCATTTTGATACATTCTATCACCATCCTCTATTCAATATATCTTTCCTATAATATTACCAAAATTCAAACTCATAGGCTTATATACCAAATACATAAGAAAATACTTGTAGGAGAGTAAGTTATTTACTCCTATGGTTAGCAGATGCTCATTTTCAAAAACAAAACTTAAACTGTAATAGAGTATCCAATAAACTTTGAATTTTCATGACTGTCATTTATCTAGATTAATTCTTTATAGCTTTTACTTTTGGGAATCCACTCGTATTCTTTCTTGCCATACTATAAAACCAAGAAGCTTAACATTCATTGCCCAAATTTTACATTTAAAGAATTTCTCATAGAATTTATACTCTTTCAGAGTCTGCAGTACTATTTCCATATATTGATCATGTTCTTCCTTGCTTTCAAAGTATATTATAATATCATCAATAAATACTTAAGAAAAACAAATTATCTATTTATAAAGTTAACATGTAGTTATTTGAAGAAACCATTCCATCTGTCTTCAATTATTGATTTAATATTCAAACCCTTTCCATAAGCTATTCTTAACTAATCATCAGGCCTCTTTCTTAATTTCAATCTTAAATCTCCAATTCTTCTCTTATTATCACATTTACTCATTTCAACCTTTGACCAATTATACCATCTCCAATTCACACTTAACACTGTATGCATTTTGTATGCCAAATTCTATGTTTTCAAAGGTCACCACCTATTAGGTTCATTATGAACCTTCTGATCATATCACCATTCCAATAAAAACATTCTTCTAAATTCAATTAGCTTAGATCATAAAACAAATAACATTCATAAAGAAAATGAGCTTCTTAATAAGCCACTCTAGCATTTACTCATTTATTAACTGTCAAACCATATACCATACATATATACACACTCTTTTGACAATTCTTTCTACAACTCTTTAGCTAATGATATTTCGATCTCTAGTCCATTTTCAAGGAATATCGTGCCTCTTTGCAACTGGCTAAACAACTCATTAATGTGAGGGAGGAGATATTTATTTTTAATAATTAGATGATAATTAATACACCACAACAATATACTTAGGTGATTAAATCTTTTATTAACTAAATCTTGTAACTACATTTTTAACTTTTTCAATTCTATTGAAGTCATACAATAAGGAGAAATGGAAATAAATTCAGCATTAGATACAAGATCAATTTCTACTTTCCAATTGGGTAGCAATCTAAGTAATTCATCATAGCTCTCATTGAAAATTATCATACCACCAGAAGCTCACTTAGATTTAGGACTGATTGCTCTAGGTTTTTCATCATGGTTAGATAAACTATGCACCCTTTTTCTAACAACTTACAAGCTTTTATGCTGGAATTTAACTATCTACTTTAATCACTCGCTCTTTTTACTAGACTACAAGAGGAAATTTATTCACATAAAATGTAATCATCGTATCAAACTATTCATACACGCATGGTGCTGAGAAGTCCAATCTATACCTAGGGCTATATCATAATCGATCATATGTATCATGAGTAGATTTGCATATAATTGATTATCTCCTATTATCATAGCACAATTCTTATACATATAATTAACCAAAAGAATCTTGTCGATGGAAACCATTACTATCAATGGTAATTCCATTGGTTCACTAGGTTTATTTAGTAACGTGGCAAAACAATAAGGAATGGGTAGCTCTAAGGTCAAATAATATTTGAGATTATAATTCACATATTTTCAAAATACATGAAATTTTAGCATTCGATGTTTGGGCTTCCAATCTGGTAAGGTTGTAAATTCTCGTAGTGGCTACATTAGGGTTTCCCCCTTGATTACCTCTTCTATCACTTCTATCCTACATAGTGGATGTTTTCTCTGAAGCTATATGTTGGATTACTAGATGATTTTGAGGTTGGGCTTGAGAATCTACACCATACCTTGAGACACCTAAATTCATGGGACATTCCCATACTCTATGTCTTAGCTTTTCACATCGAAACATCTCATCAGTCTCTTTCCACATGGTCTATAATGCCTTGCGCTACAAACTATACATAGTGGCTTCTTAACATTAAGTTTCTTTTGATTTTGAATTGCCTTTCTTCTGTAGGATAGAGTAGAAATAATTGAAATTGATTGACCTCTTATCTTTCTTCTTATAGATGGATCTTATGATCGAGATGGTCCAGTATAATTTCCTTGCCACCCACCAAGTGGCATTCCATAAGTTGGAATTGGTTTGTTTGCTTGATGTAATATTACCTTTCTTGGTTCAAACTCTCTTCTTACTACCAAAAGACACTTCTTTTCTACAGTGCTCTTTGCACCTTAATTCAATCCACAAAGTTGATTCATGGCTTGTTAATACATTGTATCTAGATCAATTTTGATTTGATTAATATATTAATCATGGAGTCCTTGTACAAACCTTTCTACCTCTATAGTTTCATTAAGAATCAAGTGAGTTGCATACCAAGAGAGCCGACTGAATGGAATCTCATACTCACTTATAGATAAATTTTCTTGTTTCAAGTTTTCAAATTTTTAGCATTTGCCTATTGGACATTGGGAGGAAGGAATCTATTGATAAAAGTTTCTTGGAACATTGCCTAAGTTAATGGTTTAACATCAGTAGCTCATTCCCCAATGATTCCAATATACCAGTAATGGGCCAAATTATCTAGCTGATACCCTACTAGTTCATTAGTAAGGGATCGAGGCATTGTAGTATCTTACCATATCTTTCTATTTGGTCAAGAAATTGATACAGGTCCATAGAAGAGTCTGTTCCTATATATCAAGACAACTTTAGTTTTAGAAATTTATGAATAATTCTTAGCCTACTTGGTTACTTATTTCTAGCCAAAGGGTTTTGATCTCTTTCATTTCAAATACATCTATCAGGTCCTATATTCTGATCTTGATTTTGATGTTGTGCTAATGTTTGTATTAGGCGATTCATTGCCTACTACACTAGGTTTTCTACCCATTGAGAGACTTCAGGATTATCACCAACTTTATGGTGTGGACTGGTTTGTCCAGTGAACAATCATTCATTATCAGACTTAGATTCCTGGCTTTTTTGCCTTCTAGCTTTTACATAATCTGGATCATAAAATTAATTAGATTCTCAAGACATACACAAGTTCAAATTTAATTCTGTTGATGTAAACACAAATTTCATTAGGTCAATGGGAATGGTATCAGCAATACGTGCTTTTGGGTGCACATGTGCTACTAGTATTATTTTTATCAACACTTGATGAAACCACCACCATAATACAACTCTAATGAACTCTATGCAATTCTAGGTGCAGGCCTACACTCGCAGATTTAGCCCAGACCATACTCTAATACCATCTTTGTCATGATCCAAACTCCTGGTCATGATCGGTGTGAATATCAACGCTTGATTGATAATCACCAGCCTTTAATCCATCTCGATTATTCATTTCTACTCATATTTGATTTAATATTTCCCACTCTTATATAATTAAACTTAAATGGTTAATAGGGTAAACTTATAGATGAAGAGAGAAACATTGATATGTAAACATATTTTTATAATGGATAGAGGCACCACCAGCCATAGTGTGTACCCATTTAAACTTTTGTTTAGCAAGCTCTTAACAAGTCATAATATACATACACTCCTAAAAACTCCCTGTTGTGGTAGTATTTATGTCACCAGCAACTTCCATGAAGTTTTTACCCATTCTTACTTTTCAGAGACGTGTTAACAATAAATTCTTGAGAATCTGAAAAATAATCTATAGAAGAGTGAGTCTAGAACTCAATGAGATAAATCTGTATTCAACTTATGAATTCATTAACATTCAACCAAAAACATATACATCAAATCATTAGAAAACATAACTCATGCTAGAATTATTCAACATATCATAAAGATCCAGGGACTTAACCTTTAAGTAATATCACAAGATATTTTGAATTGTCACACTATAAAGAACCATGATTTTCTCATAATCATAAACCATTCTCATCAATTATTATATATTTAGGTTAAATACTATATTACTTTCTTCCCTAGCCTTTTCTAGGTTGCATTCTATGCAACACACACTTCTTCTTCAACTTGGAAGCTCTTTCACTCTACACCTCTCTCTTTGCAAGTAAGCATTTCATTTCTTCATGATAATTTCTCATATTTTTGCTATTAATTCCTCTATTCTTCCTTTTCAACTAAGTACCAAAATCTTGTTAATTCATTAGGAATAATCTGAGTTATGAATTTTTGAATCTAAAAGTTATTGTTCTTTTCACTGTTCACTTCAAGAACCTGTATGAATTTTTGAATTTTTTAGAGCTTAAATCTTTTATTTCTAGCTTACTTCTATGGAATGAAACCATAATCTAATAGTATTTGATTATTTGATGAAAGAAAAACCTTGAAAAATTCAAGAAGTTAACATACTCTTTTTTTTATTCATGAAGAACATTGAGGGACCTTTATTGATTATCTTGATCTTCTTGTTTCAGTTATTAAGATGAGTAATTCTTACCTTTCTTGTGAGTTGTAATATAGCTAATTGGATATGAATCCTTGAATGTTGATTATGATGAGGAAAGTAAGTATTGTGTGGTCTTATGGTATAGTTTGAATTTGATTTGAATTGTTGGTATAAATATGATTTTATGTTTGGAAAAGCTTAAATTTATGCTTGTTAAGCTTCTAAAACAATGGTATATTGAACCTTTATGATTTGATAGAAGTTAGATGGGGTTTCCCCTATTTAGGTTGCTATTCTTCTTCATTTCTAGCTCACGAGTTGAATTTCCATATTTACATTGACTCCATGATCATGCTCATAGAAATCAAGTTGTATTATGCCTTGCGATTTGAATAAAAAATTTACTTAGTTTCTTTCGATTTGAATCGATCTTTCCTACCCTTTTTTGATTCCAACTGTGATTCTCAATATATTTTGGACTTCCCGAAAGTTTACAATTTTGGGCAAGCATACTTGTATTCTTGCATTGAATCCTCTCAAGTCATTTTGGAACCTTCCTATTCGAATCTTGCGATTCTACTTGAATTTCAAATGCAATCATACTCACACCTTCAGATTTATACATTCAAATAGCTCAAACTAACTTCTTTATAAAACAACTCTCATTTTCTTAATCTAACTTCATACAGTTCTAGCTATTTCTAATATAATCATTAATAAGTCCTAATTGAGCCAATCATAAGCTAATATAAATCAATTTACTGATTATTTTGTTAGTCGTATATAAGTGCCCTAGAGTCAATTTGATTGGGCTCTATTGCATCTATGACTAAGTGGTCAGTGGATTTGGATACTAAAGGTTGAACATTCATCTTATATTGCATATTATAATCATATTTATGATTTATGCATAATTAAGATGAAGCACATGGTGAAAAGTCCATTTGATTAATCCTATAAAGGGTTATGGGATTGTGAGAGTGATTTTAAATGGATAACTTTTGCACCAAAATGACACTAG
>JANHAO010006942.1:0-20780 GCA_026873985.1 Saraca asoca
ATGGAATTGACTGAATGAGATAACTTCTCACCACGGACTTCATCTTACGCATGCAATACACGATGAATGCAATATAAGATGAATGCACAACCTTTATATCCAAATACACAGAATGTATAGTTTAGGATGCAATAGAACTCAATCAAATCGGTCTAGGACACCCATCCAGACTAACACTAACATTCCCCGTGAACTGAAGGTGGTGAAAGATTTACTATTTAAAGTTTAGAAACTAGATCATGAAACTGGCTAAGTGAGTGAGCCTTGGTAAATATGTCAATAATCTGATCTACAGAGGAAACAAAACTGAGTTGAATGACACCTTAGAGAACATAATGATGTATAAAGTGACAATCATTCTCAATATGCTTAGTATGCTTATGAAAGATGTTGTTATAGGCAATATGCATAGCATTACGATTATTACATTGAAAAGATGTAGTATAGGAATGTGAAACTCCTATATCTTGAAGTAATCATCACAACTAGAGAAGTTCATAAGCAGTATCTTCAAGCGTTACATAATCAACTTCACTACTAGAGCGAGATATTACCGCTTGCTTCTTACTATGCCAAGAAGTTAGTAAATCATTAGGAAGCAATAACTAGTAGTAGAGCAGTGATCAATAGGGTCATTAGGCCAATTAGTATTAGAATAAGCTTGCAAATCAAGAGATGAGTGCCTAGAAAAAATGAAGTCCATGAAATACTGTCCCTTTAGCATAACAAATTATACATAGAACAACATCAAAATGAGTGGTACGTGGAGCAATTATAAACTGACTAACAATATGGACTGTATAGGCAATGTCTGGTCGAGTGACAATAAGATAAATAAGATTACCAACTAATTGATAGTAGAGAGGGCCATCATTGAGAAGATTACCATTAGTAGCTGAAAAATGAGTATTAAACTCCATAGGGTTGTGTATAATATTAGAATCAATAAGACCTGCACAAGAAACAAGATTAGTAGCATACTTGGTTTGAGAAAAATAATATCCAATCTAATCAGATGAAACCTCAAGTCCAAGAAAAAAACACTAAGAAGCCCAAGATCCTTCATTTCAAATTGTTAACTAAGAAAGGATTTAAGATCAGTAATGCCATGTAGATCATCTCTGATAATAATTTTATCATCCACATAAAGAAAAAAGTATTGTACACCCTTGGGTAGTCTTTTGAATAAACAATGCATGATCACAAGGATTGGATTGAAATCCAAAATGAGAAATAATAGAGCTAAATTTGGCAAACTATGCTTGAAGTGCTTGCTTGAGTCCATAAAGAGTCTTGCGCAAGTGATGCATTTTATGAGGTGGTTAATCATAGCCATGAGAAGGTTATATGTACACATTTTTAGATAAATCCCCATTGAGAAAGAGATTTTTAACATCCATTTGAAATAACTTTGATTGCTTAATAGTAGTAACAACAATAAGACTTTGTACAGAAGTGAGATGAGTTACTAGAGTAAAAGTCTCCTCATAGTCAATGCTATATTCTTGTGTAAAATCATTAGCAACAAGTCTAGCTTTATATTGTTCTAAAGAACCATTTGTACATGTTTTGACTTTATAAACCTATTTATAGTCAACCATAGATTTATCAAGAGGCAAGTTAACTAGATCCAAGTATGTGTACTAGTGAGAGCATAAAGTTCTTCTACCATTGCTGTCTGTAAAAAGAGGATTAGAACTAGCCTCATGATATGTATGAGATTCATAAGTGACAAAGGTAATTACAAAGAAGAAAAAAAGGTTAACTTACACGAGAAGATTGATGAAGTGGAGGAGGAGGGTTAGATGGTAAAGAAGAAGGATTAACAGGTTCCACAATTAAGGGACATTCATTAGGAATGATAATAGGCTTGTTCAAATTGGAAAAGCTATCACCTAAAAAAAATTTATCATGAAAAAGAGAGACATTAAGATTATGGAAAAGAGGAGTAAAAGTATAATTAACTCGGATGGAAGATATGGATGATGACATTTTAAGTTGCTAGAAGTGACATGACGGGGAAATTCAAAGACATTTTGAAAGAGGATCCCAATAGCGATAGCATTTATGTTCAATGCCATAAGCCAAAAAACAACATAATCATGCCCTTGGCTCTAATTTAATGTACTAATGAGGTTGAAGAAGAACAAAGCAAACACTACTAAAGACTTTAAGCATATGATAGCCTAGAGGATGATTATGAAAACATTCATATGGAGAAGTATTACCAATAACAGGAAAGGGAATGTGATTGATTGTGTAAATAATAATAAGAGCATCTTCTCCTCAAAAGAATTCAGGACCAAATGAGGAGATCAAAAAACCTTTGACCATATCCAAAATATGTTTGTATTTTCTTTCTACATGCCCATTTTAAGGTGAAGTTCTAGGGCAAGATTTCTGAACAATTGTTACATTTTTAGATAAAACTAGGTGAGAGAAATTTCTTTATATTCTAGGGCATTATTAGTGCAAAGTATTTTGATTTTACAAGAAAATTGAGTGGAATCATATTTGCAAACTTTAAGTATATGGAATGCAACTCTGATTTATTACCTATAAGATAAATCCATGTAAATAAAGAATAATCATTAATAAAAATTACAAAGTAATGTAAACCACCTATTAGGAAAACTAGATCTAAGTATCAAATATGCCGATCAAGAGCATCATATATGCATAGCAAAATTTTTAAATTTTCCCAAGCCTAGATCATATTGTTTACAAATTAATTCATAAAGCAAGATACAATTCAAATAAACTTTAAAGTAGCAATTTAAATTATACTTTCATGAAAGTTATTCACAGAATCCTTGGTTTCTAAGTTTGAGTTTGATCTCCAAGTAATTTCATGAATAAGCCGTGTGATTAACTTTTTCAGATTGTCTTCAAGCAACTCCTTGGGATTTGATTTCTAATACCAATAGTGATCCACACAAACTAATTTGATTTAAAGCCTCCACCAAGTTCACATAATATATAAAGTAGGAAAATAAACCACTTAGCTTAAGAGGTGCTAGCTCTCCGAGGAATCACAAATTCATTAGGGCAGGGAAGTGAGATCACACAAAGAGAGTTGGGGCACAACACATGTGCTAATGTTGAATTGATGTAATGAAAGGTTAGCTTCTCTCTTCTTTTAATAAAAGAGATTGGAGCACGAGCAACAGTGAAGAGCATACATGAGTGGTGCACAAGATAGGGTTTCCCCTTGTCTATGCAATCCACTCATCTAATGGATAGGTTGCACAGCTAGTGTAGCCCTTTTGGCCTCATTAGCCTTATGCTCCCTCTTTTGTGTCTAATAAGCCCAAACATTTTGCTCTAATCCAAACTTATAAACTCTCTTATATAATCATCCTCTAATTGTTTTAATCAATTAAAATAACTTTCTAAGTGAGGAATCATTCTGTTATGCCCCAACATTGGGCATGTGACCGACGTAAGAGACCTCCCACAGAGAGTCTCCCACAAGCCTGACCGCACACAACTCATGAGACATTAACACCAAATCATAAACATCAAGCCTGATATATGCATATATATATATATATATGTGTGTTATGTCTTTCCTAAAGTAGACTCCAAGCTCAAGGCCTTACATAATAAAACGGCATAGTGCCACATTGTCCACAAAGAAAAAATCACCATTTACTTATTATCGACTTCGACAGTGGCCTAGTCTAGACATCATGAAACCTACTAGGCAGCTAACAAAAGGAAAACAGACACATGTAAAACAACCTAACGACTGCCATATGACCACCAATATATATACCTTTATCTCCACCTTTACTTATGATCTCTTCCAAGGCTAATATAAATGTTCTACAATATTAAAATATCAATAATGGAAATTTACTACTATATAATAATTATAATCTCCATTAAAAATATTAAACCATTGATTAATTAACACTTTTAATCACATTAAAACACTTAATTAATCATTTTAAATTTCTAAGATGTTCACTTAATTCAACTCTTGAATTCATAACATTTTGCATTCTAACTTTTCCTTTAGATCAAGGAGATTCTATTGTGTGTGATCTATTAGGTTTGCATGCATGTTAGTAATGAATTTGTTTACAAGCTTTTATAAGCTTAATTGAATTAACACTCCTTTTAATTCAAACACAATTTTCCTAAATTGTTCAAACAAATTTATAGATCAAGATTGACTTTTAGCAAAGCATCATGACCACCTAAATGCCAGGAATAGATTTGTAGAAATCAAAACCTTTTATGATAAGTGATAAGGTGTTAATGTGTAATTCAATCCTTTTATCTCTTAATATTCAAATTGAACTTAGGATATGGTTCAAGTGTCAACCCTAATATGAACGTGCAATCTTATGTGTATGTTTGACTATGTACTATCTTACAATCGTTCATTTATAAAACTCCTTTTATGTAATGATAATTGTTTATACATAAAACTCATTTTATGTATCATCATTGCATAGGCTTATGATTTTGATCATACCATAAGTGTCAGAACATCTTTCAAATATCTCTCTTTGTTACCAAGAAGGATGAATTCTCTTTTGATTAATCACTACCTTCATGTACTTTGTGGTATATCCAAAATTATTCATGTATAGTCTTTAAAAATGCAAGCGTAGAATAAAATTAAAGTACATGACACCATACATAAGATATTGTGTTAATCTCAAGTTTAAGAATCACTTATACTATATTTCACATGAGAAGTCCATTGACACATGATAATATTTCATATAGTTTCTCATGACTAGTCAATCTAGTCATATGTTCCATAAAATATACCCATATGTTTATTTAGATATCAATATATCAAACAATGTATAAGATCACTGCATTCTTCTAAAAAATGTGATATAAAATATGCTAATTTACTCATGAATAATTGATATCTTATTTTTTCAATTATTCAATTGCTAAGGATGTTTAAAAATATAGCTATATGTATAAATTATCTCATAATTACAATCCCAATTGTAATTTATCTATATACAATTATATTTTAAGGACTTTATCCAATATAACATACATATATCAAAACATATATATTTAAAACTAAATTGATAAAAGGGTCAAAACATTATATTTTATTAAACATGTTAAGATATGTTATATCCATGCCATTACAACCTATTGCCTCTAGAGTATCAATACTAACACTACCCATAGTAATATGGAGGCAAATCCTTGAATATCATAATGAATCAAGTCAAAAGGAGCAGAAAAAATAGAATCACTATTAGAAAAAAGGTAAAACATGATGTTTTGAAAGTTGACATAAAAAACAATCAAAGTTTTCTAGTTTTAAATGACACAAACAATCACTAGAAACTAAAAATCCTAATTTAGAAGCTCAAATATGATCCCAAACAAGCATGCCAAACATTAATGGTTGCAATAACAATTTTGGAAGGAAAATGAAGAGAGTTAAACTGAAATAGTTGGCCAACTTTATGCCTTAGTCCCAAGGATTTCCTCTGTTTGTGAATTTTGCACAAAAGCACTACTCAAAAAATGTATGTCAACATCAAGTTCACATAATTGACCAATAGATAAAAGATTCAAGAAAACTTTTGAAACATGAAAAGCATCAGACATAGACAATTTAGGTGTGTTGATTGTTCTTATATTTTGAATACGCATAATTGAATTATCGACAGTATAAACAATCAATGCAATAATAGGTTGTGTTTTGGAAGTAAAAATAGAGGAATCAGAGTAGATGTAGGGAATAGAAGTTGGCTAAAGGGTTAAGGATTCTAGATGAATGGTGTTTGCTGGATATGAATAGTTTTAAGTGGAACATTAATAGTGCTTTTGTTTAGAGTAATTTGCCCTGGGATTGTCCACTTCTTCAAGTTGTAGGGGTTCTACATGTGATTCAACATGTTATTAGGTTCTTGTGGAAGGCTAAATTCATACATGTCTTCCATAAAAGTAATAGTATTGTTCACTAAATGACAAATTACATCCTTAAACTTTAAAAATACAAATTACATTTTATACCCTTAAACTTTAAAAAAGTTACAAATTACCT
The DNA here is from genome assembly GCA_026873985.1 of Saraca asoca. NCBI lineage: Eukaryota > Viridiplantae > Streptophyta > Magnoliopsida > Fabales > Fabaceae > Saraca > Saraca asoca. The sequence continues at coordinate 6,041 of JANHAO010006942.1, forward strand.
CCTAAAGTTTGGATAAATGTGAAAATGTTAATTCGCTGTTTATTTTGATTTCGAAGTGGCACATGCATTGCACATACTTTATTAAAAGCCTTATTTCTTCTCGCATAAACGTAGAAACTCACATTAGGCATCTTATTTCTTCCCTAAAATGTGAGTTTTATGAAATAAGATTAGCAAAAATTTCAAACCAATATTCATGAAATTTTTTTCTAAATTTTCATTTATTTTTTGATAATAAAATTGCATGAATAAAAGAGCAAATTTTGTATCATGAATCAATGAACAAAAAAAATGGAGGAAAAGTTTCATAAAATCTGTCTCCAATATTTTCTACAAATGCAAATCATAAAACTCAAGTTTTGATTAAAAAATAAAATGTTCAATGTGTAGTTTGTGCCTTGTCAAAATGGATGCAAAACTTTTAACAAAGTGTATACAACACACATGAGGGTTTAGGGTTGAAATTAATAGTCAGTTAAAGTTTTTATAAATTTTAGAAGAATAATTTATCAGGTTTAAAGTTTAAGTGTGTTCTTTGTTATTAGTAAAAACTCTACTGGTCAAAAGTGTATTTTTTTCATTTATTTTTTGCGCCAAATTTAATCCTTGAACTTTTTTTTATAATAATAAAATTTATAGTGAAGTTTATGAGCATCTCTAAATTCGGTATTGTAAAATTCATGTATCATTATGTTACTCATAATTTGGCAACCACATCTATTAGGAGTGAGAACTAATTATACCATGTAGAAGTTTGCAACAAAGTAAAAGGACAAACAAAACAAAAAAGGAGGAAGGGATTTGATCAAGGGATTTTGTGTATTATAGACGTAAATCTTGATTTATATTTTAGTTTATTTATCTTACAAAAAATTTTAAGCAATTTTGATGATTATTTCAAATTATTTTATATTATATTATTATAGTAATCAAAATCAAAATCCGTGAAGATGTTCATTTCCTATGACACATTAAACTCAAATAACTTCTGTAGGACTAGGCAATTCACATCCAAGAAGGGGTAAATTAGATATTTTTAAAACTTTGACTATTTTTAAAATTTATTTTGTAAAATTCTTGATTTTGGAAGGTCATGGGATAATTTTAAATCAACTAGTCAAGTGAACTTCTATGTATATGTTTCCACACAAAATATGACAATTCAAATACTTGTACAAATCAACTCATTCAACCATGCATAAGCAAGGCATCAAGAAACCCATGCGTAGATAGATATCACTCTTTTAAGGATTCAAATATCTATGCAACAAGATAAACATTGAAGCACAAGATATTTAACAAATTTCAGTTACAAAAATAGAGCATATTATCAAATATAAATAAGAGTAAGGGTAGAAAGATAAATACAAAAATTTATAGTGATTCTCTCTTAAAGATCCACTACAAATTATATAACCATTCTTCAAGCTTTACAAGCTTAGGTTACTTCCCCACTATTCCTTCAAGTTTCAACCGCATTTGAAGAAGCCTTACAATCTCTTTACTCCTCCTTGAGAAAATCACTCTTTACAAGAAATACCTCACTTTCTTAAATAATTTCTAAGGGATACCCACCCTTAAAGTGTTTTCTAAAGGGATACCTCGCTTTCTTACAAATTTAAAGGGATTCCTTCCTTTTACCATTCATAAGAAGATATAGATAATGAATAATTCAAGCAAACTCTCTCGAAGAGTAGATAAAACAAATGAAACACCTAGAATAGAAGAATTTCAAAATGAAAAACTCAAATCATGATTTAGATAAAAGAATAAGTAATAGATGTTAAAAGATGAAGTTTAGGCTTTTTATATGTTGTATTTGATGATTCTTAACTTAAATAAAAAGCTTATAATGTTTTATAGCCATAAAAAAATAACTATTATAATTCAAATTCATGCAAATGAGTTAAATCATGACCTACCTGAGACCTAGTCCAATTTCATGATTTGAATTGCCTTATTGCCTTATAAATCACTTCTAGAAGACATAATTTCAAACTCAAATCTAAATGGTCATAACTTCTTTATTTCAAGTCCATTTTAAGCAAACGATCTATTGTTGGAAAGTTATTTAAGTCTACTTTCAAATGGAACTAGTTTCATACTCATATAATAAGTAGTTTTCAAGATATTGTAAAAAAAAATGAGTAAAAGTTTGAAAGACTTGATTGTGAAAAACTGATTTTTAGACTCAAATTGAAAAGGCTATAACATTTTCATATCTTAATCGTTTTAAGCAAATTTCCTACACATGGAAAGCTTTTTGAGTCTATTTTCATATGAAATAAATTTCAAAAATAAATCATATGTATTTTGTGAGATATAATTAAAAGAGTGACCAAAGGTCAAAACTAGAAAGACTAAAACTCATACCTCATTTGTTTTGTAAAGTGTCGCTAAGACTATCTTATGAAAATATGTTTGTAGGCTATTTTTTTAAAATATTTTGATCAAGCTAAAATTTTGAAAATATGTTTGAGTTATATCTCATGAAAAAATCTGTTTTACAAGAAAGTTTAAGCCTAAAAGGAAAAACTATACCTAATGAAGTCCTTATATTTTGTTGATGCTTCCAAACTTCTAAAACTTTAATCTTCTAATTATTCAATGCTTGGAATATCTCTTTTTTCTTGTTTTTCTTCCTTGTCTTTTTGAGTTGAGCAAGACAAGATTTTCTCCATTTGTTGACCTAATGCCCACTCTTCTTCCTTTTAGACAATCCTATAAATGTTATATAAACTAATTTGCAAACCATATAATTAGTCAATGATAATTTATCATAATGTATTATTTAAATATATAACCAAAAGAAATTAGCCTAAGAACATACATCATTCTTATCATATATTTATTAACCATAACATAGTATGTCTATAGATATTTGCATAAAATATAATGCTTTAGCATATTAGGACATACTGTATTATTGTAGTACTTATTTATCATTATCAAAACTCATCATGTAAAATCTTATTAACAAATTTCTGTAAAAAAAATTAGAAGATCGAAGACACCTTAATTTTCATCCCAATTATTTTTAGGGTTATACTTCGGTGCATACTAAAAAAAATTCATATCAATATGAAATTTTATAAGTTTTATGATAAAATTTTATAGTTTTCTGACATTTTTATTAAAAGTTATAAATTTATAAAAAAAAAAAATTTAAAGAATTTTTTTATGCAACTTTTTGTGGTTTAGTTATACGAAAGATTCACATAAACTTATAACCTTTTTTGAAAAAATTATAAGATTTTATATAAAAAGCAACGACTCTTATAACATTTATATTAAATTTTCATAAAACTTGCAAAATTTTTGAATATATTCTGTAGTATAACCCTTCTTGTTATTGTTGTTGGAGCCAATTCGTCACAAGTAACTATTCTTAAAAGAAATCGTTACGGTAGTAGGCCCGCCAATAGTTGACCATATGAGGTCTTTCTCAGTAGAAGCCCAACTGAGGCGGCCCAATTAAAGTCCACAGTGGCTTCGTTGCATATTATGATACTATACAGCACCCGTAGAGTTACAATACACAGAAGAATTTTATTTTAATACTGTCAATACAAAATATTTCGTTTTGGGAAAAATATAAATTACTCTCTTCAACTTTAGGATAGATACGATTAACATCCATAATTTTTATAATCAGCCTCCTATAACTTTGGATAAGTGGTAAATTGCACTTTTATACAGGGGCGGACCCAACGTGGGCTCAGTGGGGGCTCAAGCCCCCACTGAAGTTTTTTTAAAAAAATATTATAATATTAAAAAAAAAAATTTTTGATAGAAGGACTAAATTGAAAATTTGATAAGGATTAAATTGAAAAAAATCTTTAAAAATAAATCTTAATGAAAAAAGTAAAAAATTTGGGGCTAAATTATAAATTTTCTTATTTTAGATCCGGGCTAACCCCCACTGACCCAGATTCCTGCGTCTGCCCCTGCTGTTATAAAACCTTTTGCTATAATTTTAGAAAGAATCTAACTATCATATTATATTAACATGAAAACAAAAATGCAAGAATCATAGTCATAGGTTTTTTTACTTGTACTAAACAATTAAATTATGTCAAAATTATTAAAATATTCTCAAAATTGGGAAAAGTAAAAAAAAAATAATATATAAGTTGAGTCACTCCAAAGTTTGAATAACAAAACCTTTATATTATATTTGATTTTTTTTATAAAATTTTATGTCAAATTAAACATGTTTTTTTCCTTTTAAATTACTCACAAAATAAAATGTTGGGTGTTAAAAGCAACCATTCCAAAATTGAAAGGACTAATTGTAAAAATTAATAATTTGAGGTGTTAAATATAACTACCCAAAATTGAAGTGCATTTTTCCCTTTCATTTTAAGTCATTTATTTTGATTTCTCCAATTTTTATCTTGAGTCTGGGCAGGGTCACAAGCTGTACCACTTGAACCGGGCCTTGATATTCAATTTTTCTAATATGTGGGCCATTACTGCATTGGTCTTCCTTTATCTTTCCCATAAGGCCCAAATACTACAGTGTCAATTTTTTGTTCTACCGCTGGCCTGTGCCTTCTCGTTAACCAACCTCCACAACTATATTCTCTAGTGAGATCTGAATCTAGGACTTTCAAGATGGAATTTCAGTGTTCAACCCTATTGTTTTAAAAACTGAATCAGATAGACTGATCCAACGGTTAAATTTGATTTAATTCTTTTTTAAATCGGTTGATTGAATCTGATGATTTTTAGAATTTATTGTCTAATCCAATTTTTAAAATATTGGTTGAATCATTAATAAATTTATCTCTTTTAGAAGAGAAATACTGCATTGTTTTGATTATAAGTTAATTGATATACATTTTAATTCATCAAAATGGGATGCATTATTGTGTGATTAATTTTTTTACACTAATTAATAAGTTTGTCTCAGAAAAGATAAAGATATAAAATTAAAATTTTAAGTTAAAATTTAATCCATGAAAGTTGAAGCATGAATTTGGAATATTTATTGCATTATGTTTTAAAGTGGGAGAAGAAAGGAAATGAGAGCCATGAAAGGGTTGTCCTGATAGGAAAAAAAAAAAAAACCAAACAAACAGGAAGACCTCTCCATCCTATCATTTCCCGGATTATAAAAAAATTGTAAAATAATCATTATTAGTAATTCATTATTTGAAATAATAAAAAAATTTTAAATTCAATTAATTTAAATTAAATTCATATATAAATTGTTTATAAATTAATTTCAAAGAAATTAAAATCTAATTTTTCTAATTTTTTAAACTAGGAGTAAACAAATTAAAGGTGTATAAGTATAACTAAATTATTTTATAATTGTTTGGAAGCTTGAAAACTTCTAAAAATATAAGTGCTAGTCATTTAAATGTTATTTAAACAAAGTCAGCATCCTAAATAATGCAGTCCAATGTTAGAAATCATATGATACATGTAGAGTTTGTCTTGGTACTCTCATGGCAAACAAAAACGATTTCATATGTAGGAATATGCCATGCACCACGTAAAGACTAATTGTTGAAAAAATATATCTCCACTTTAAATAAACTAGAATTAAATAATTAAAATAATTAGAATAACATAATATTAATATATAAATTAAAAAAGAAAGAAAATAACTCGAAATAATAAAAATCTCACCATTAGAATTTAAGTAAAATACTAATGCTTACGAGCAGGGGCGAATCCACGCGAGGTTTAATGAAAGCTCAAATCCCTACTTTATTTTTTTTTATCTAATTTATTATTTATTAATTCTTTTATATATTATATTTTAAAAAGATATTATTATTTTGATTTATTAGTCTTCACCTACGATGCACCGACACTTCATATAATAGTTGTATCCGCGTGTCGGAAACGGAAACACTTCTCGACACCGACACTTCATTTACCATGTAAAAATAATTCGACACTTTTGAAAATGACGTGTCCCAGTGTCCGTGTCCCCGTATCCTCGTATCCGCGTTCCGGTGTCCGTGCAACATAGGTCTTCACTCATTCTAAATCCTCATATGAGAGCACCACCCTGTACGGCTAAAATTTTCCATCTCATCTAGCAAATAATTTCCACTATCATTATAAAACTCAGAGCGGATCTTAACCTTTTCGCAAATTAAATTTTCTAACTTCTCTGTTAGCAATGGAAAAACAGGCTAAACTTGTTCAGTTTGCACGGATTGTGAGACAGTGCAGCTTAACTCATTTGCACTCACATTTTGACAGATTTATTTTTATAATGTCTAATTTGATCCTAAAATGAATTCCTTTGACTTGCATGTTATAAAATAAAATAAATTTATTTAAAAATAAAGAGAATTAATAAATAAAAATTTGAGATATAATATGTCCTTAACAAATATAACATAAATAGCATCATGCATGTTTTTCATAAAATTATATTAAAACTCTCTTTAACAATTAATTTTTATTAAAATGTATTTATTTATATATGTTCTTGAAGAAAGCACATATTTTAAAAAATAAACAAGTCGACTTACAGATTAAATCGTACGGGTCCCAATCTGAAACAAAAAACCTATTTAGTCATGTATTTAAATGGATTTTTTTTTCTAAAATTCATCCTGTAATAAATTGAGTGTGGATATAAGCCAACCCGTAAACCTAGATCCGTGTTTCCAATGTTATTTCCTGTTGCTTTCCACAGTCTTTTCTCATTATTTTTTTATTAAAAGTAAACTACGTACTAAATTTGTATTTTTTTTACTTGAAATCTAGACTTTGTTTTATTTTAATCCATTTGTTACATGTAATGATAACAGAAATTAGCTTCAAAATTCATGGAAAAATGAAAAAAAAAATTAAAAATTGAGTTTATGAATTTAGTTAGAAGAAGGAGTGGGACTTTAGATATTTTGAGTAAATTGTTGCTCGTAACTCTTTTGGATAATCATTTTAGGCCAGCATTGAACATTTGTTTGATTCAAAAGGTTATTAATTATATGATACAGGGTAATCTTAACCTAAGGAGTGATAATTGTATAAAATTAATGTAAAATATATGAAATTAATATTTAATTTATCAAAACTTGATGTCTCTTAATTTTTCAAATACCAACTTGATAATTTAGATTTAGTTTTTTTTTATGTTTTATTTATAGCAATAAAAAAGGTGCCTTGTGACGAGCATGTGCGTTAATAGATATTAATTTCTTTTTAGCAGCCTTGAAGACATTTTGGATATTATAGTGCTTCTCAATCAAATCCAACCTGGGCTGACAAAAACGAAGAGATAGTTGTTATTTTGTTACTGTCTCTCTATTCTATATACAAATTATTTGTATGTACTGTCATTCTTCCATTATCTCATTTATTTCTCAAAGGTGACAGGCAACTAAAAGCCATGATTTTAAATACAAATTTGAGGAAAGCCAACTTTTTTTGGGGTGAATTAACATCACTCGTAGATAATTGAAGTGAATCTCTTGACTTATTTAATTAAGTGATAAAATTTATTATTTTTATTCATTTATATTTTAAATTTGAATTTGATTATCAATGATTTTATAAAGTTAGATAATCTAAAAATATTATTATAAATTCTTTAAAAATTTAATTACATTCTTAATTTTAAAATGAAATAACATATTTTATTTTTAATGTTTTATGAAAAAAAAAATTGAAATGAAGGAATATGAATCTTCCCATTTTTTTTTTAAATTGAATCAGATCAATTAATATGATTTGTTACCTCAAATCACTTATATTCTAAATTTGAATTTCATTACGAGTAATCTCATGGGATCAAATAATTTAAAATATCACTTTTGTTATTAATGAAGTTTGGCACTAAGAAGTGGACTGACAGAGACTCAAAAGGGATCGAGTTTGTCAAAAGAGATGAGCGCTATGTGAAAAGTCGCAACTCGCTAAGGAGAATCCAGCTCGTTGAAGGACAGAGTTCACTAACCGAATCAGCTCAGGGTTATAGGTCGACGACATTCTCAACAAACAAGCTCAAGTTCACTAAAACACAGTCCCATTCAATCAGAAGTTAGCCGAAGTCAACCATAAAGACAACATACAATTTGCACTGTCATTCTATAAATGCGGCCATCGGGTCCCACCCCGTAGTAGGTAATTTGCATAAGCTAGTTTATAGTACCTTAAGCAATCTTGTACATTTAATATTTAATGTAACATATGTACAGTTAATTTAATTCTATTTGTAACCTTTCATGCTTTTATAAATGGGGGGCTAGAGTCATTATAAAAAAAGAGAGCAACAAGTGGCACTAAAACAGAGAACAGAGAGCAATAGCAAAAACTCTCCTGAATAGCAAAACCCTGTAAACAATCTTTTGAACTAATAAAATATTTCTGTGGACGTAGGATTTGATGCCATTCGAATTTAACCGAACTACGTTAAATATTTATATACTCTTTTCCCCCTTTTCTCCCCATCGCTGTCCAACACTCTTTCAACGTCCCAACAACGGGGAAATAGTTAGGATCCCTAAAGAACTCTCTACGTTAGACAGATTTAGATCTGATCGAAATCCACCATCAATAACTTTAAATTCTTAAAGAAATCAATTACATATTCTAATATTAGAATGAAATAATTTTTTTTTTTTTAGTCTTTTATGTAAAAAAAAGTGAAGTAATAAAACACAAATCTTTCAATTTTTTAAAAGAATTGAAAAATTAAATTTTAATTATGAAAGATTATGAATCTCAAAATAAAAAATTATATAATTTTTTTATAAATAAAAAAAATTAATAAAAAAAATTAAGAAAACCAAAATGGAATGAAGTGATGTTTTTGAACATGGATTTCATGAAATCTGTGTATGTTATATGAGTTTGTGACTTATAATTCCATCAATCATTCAAGGCATTATTCCCTTTATTTCCTCGAGACTAGAAAAAGAGAAAAGCTAACCAAAGCCACAGTTCCCTGTCCATTCAAACAGACAGACAGTCCTCTTCTCTCTTTTTCCCTCACCTCCTCGTTATTGGCGGACTTCCCTTCCTTTTCTCCACTTTCTCTTTTTTCTACCCTTCTTTTTCCTCTCTCTCTCTTTCCATCCCTCTCGTTTTTAGCTGCTTATTCTTAACAAAAGCTATTATTCCCTCCATAGTGTCTAAAGCTTTTTGCTTTCTATTCTATTTTATACTTCCCACAATATATTGAGGACACCAATTGTCTTGATTATCCATGCACCTTTACATTTTTAGTTAATGTAAAAATATTAATCACATATTTTTAATATATAGAATTACATTTTAAATCTAAATAATACGATGAGATTAAATCAGATTTTATAAACATATAATTGAATAAATTATAACATGTTGTGATATATTCAATGATTTTTGATTTAATTTATTACTAATTTAAACTATAATAAAATAAGAAGATTTATATTATGTTATTAAAAAAATAAAAATAACATAAAATTCTTGTTGATCTTAAATTTTTTTGATAATATTATAATACACAAATAAATAATAATATTTATTCTTATAATTTTTTTAATATATTAATAAATAAGAAGTGGTAGATTATTAATAAAATAAAAAAGATTTAAATTTTTTATTAATAATAAAATATTTTAATTATTTATTGTACATGTAAAAATAACATTAGTCTTTTAAGTATGAGAGAGAAAGGAGGCAAAGCCGGATCACATGCAATCCACTTTCACATACAAAAGCCAAAATTTTCCTCACTAACAAGAAAAGCACAAATCCCACATTATATCTAAACAAACACTCTTTTTTTCTCAAGTGCCCTCATCCTCAACCAACAATATCTACTACTCCTTCTCCAACTCTCAAGCTGCTAGCCTCAATATCTCACTACTAATCTTCACAAATGTCCCAACAAAAAGTTCTTCATTTCTAGCCAAACCCATTGCATCCAAAAACTCCATTAACAATCCTCTTCTCTTCTCTTAACATCTTCAATAGCTATTATCACTAATTATTGAAATCTTTGAAGATGAGAGCAGGAATTTGCAGTATACAGCTTCAGGCTCTGACACCAGAAGCAGCAAATACTGTGAAACAAGCAGTGAATCTTGCCACAAGGCGAGGCCATGCACAAGTCACACCACTTCACGTTGCAAGTGCTATGCTTGCAACTTCAACAGGGCTTCTTCGAAGGGCATGCCTTCAGTGCCACTCTCATCCTCTTCAATGCAAAGCTTTAGAGCTTTGCTTCAACGTAGCTCTCAATCGTCTGCCTGCATCAACACCCAGTCCTCTCCTGGGCCCTCACTATTCCACTCCTTCACTTTCCAATGCTTTGGTTGCTGCCTTCAAACGTGCTCAGGCTCACCAACGCCGCGGCTCTATAGAGAACCAGCAGCAACCCATTTTAGCTTTGAAGATTGAGATTGAACAGCTCATAATTTCAATTCTTGATGATCCCAGTGTTAGTAGGGTTATGAGAGAAGCTGGTTTCTCTAGCACTCTTGTCAAAACGCGGGTCGAACAAGCCGTTTCGATCGAGGTTTGCTCGCAAAATCCTCCTTCTAGAACTAAATCCAAAGAAATCAGCTCCAAGCCTCAGGTAGTTCTTGGTGGTGGTAGTAATAACAATGGGTCTCAGAATTCACCTTTCGGTAATTTTGGGGGGTCATCAGTTTTCAAGCCATTAGACCATATGAATCAAAACGACGATGTTACGAGTGTTTTGAGTGAATTGTTGAGCAAAAGAAGAAACGCTGTGATTGTAGGAGAGAGTCTTTCTAGTGCTGAGGGAGTGGCTAGAGGAGTTATTGAAAGATTTGAGAGAGGAAATGTTCCTAGGGATTTGAAATATGTGCAACTTGTCAGCCTTCCTTTGATGTCTTTTAGGAGTATTGGCAAAGAAGAAGTTGAAAATAAGCTTATGGAGCTTAGATGCCTTGTGAAAAGCTACGTGGGAAGAGGGGTTGTTTTGTATTTGGGTGATTTGAAATGGTTGTTTGAGTTTTGGTCAAGTTATTGTGAACAAAGAACAAATTACTATTGTTCTGTGGAGCATATGGTTATGGAGCTCAAGAAAATGGTGGCATGTGGCGAAGCTGGTAGGCTTTGGCTTATGGGGATTGCAACTTTTAGAACATACATGAAGAGCAAAACTTGCCATCCTTCCCTTGAATCTCTTTGGGAACTTCATCCCTTTACAGTTCCAGTTGGTGGCCTCAGCCTCAGTTTAAATTTTGACAGGTAATTCTGATTCTAACAGCTTTTTAGAATTTTCTCTATTTTTTCTTCAATAATTTGGAGTGAATTATACCGATGTAGTTCTTTGAGTATAGTGAAATTACAAAAACATCCCTTCTTATTCTTGAAATGACAAAATCCTCCCCTCATATTATAAGATAAATATTAGATTTTTCTATCATATTTTAATTTATTATGATATAAATCTATGTAAAGTTGAAGAATTACGAAAGTAAAGGAGAATTTTATTCCAGAAAAAAGGAATGTCTCTGGAAATTCATTAAACATGTCAATGTAATTATCTCTTGTTATTTTATTCTTTTAATTAATACCTCTTTAATTAATTAATTACTTTGTCCATTTCTCAATGCTTGGTAATAATTTCTTTGCTATTTTTCACATTATTTCAGTGATTTTCAAGCTCAAGATAGAAACAAGGTGACATCTAAGGATGGTTCTCTTGAAGACCAAGCAGGAGAACGCAAGCATCTAACTTGCTGTAGAGTTTGCTCAGTGAACTTTGAGAAAGAAGCTCAAAGCATTTCAAGCAAGAAGGATTGCTCTTCCACCATTAATACCATTTCTTCTAGCTCTACCTTGCCAATATGGCTCCAACATTGCAAAGAAGAGACCACAAACCACACCAACGACAATCAGGTTTGTAATTTTACCCAACACCCATGATTAGTCGAAGAAAATTATAGTAGTATTTATACTGTTCAATCACATATGATCACGAATTAAAAAAATGTAAAAATTTTTTATGATTAATTTCATAATGTGACACTTTGTTATTTTTACTGGTATTGTATTATGTTCTAACTTATATTTAATAAATAATATTGTCACAAATTTTGAAACTAAATAAGATGTTTTTATGTCTTTGTAAAGCAGGAAAATGGCAGCCTTAAGGATCTCTGCAAAAAATGGAACTTATTTTGCAGTTCAGTACACAGATACACTCCAAACATTCTTGAGAAGCCACTTAAAATTTCTTCATCATCTCCTTCATCTCCAACATCTGTCTCCTCACATGATGGCAAGTCCAATGACTTGCATCAAAACCACCTAAATTGGCCAATAGTCATTTCTGAACCAAAAGAATCACTAAAAGAATGTGATTTATACACTGAAACTACTGGTGATCATGAAGAAAGGAACTTAATAATGTTCATTCCAAATACCAGAAATGACCCTAAACCAGATCTTTTGTCAAATCCCAATTCTAGCCCCAACTCAGCTTCTTCAAGTGAGGCAGTGGATGGCTTGGAAAGCACTGAAATGTTCAAGGAGCTTAATGCTGAGAATCTCAAGATTCTCAGTGAGGCCTTAGAGAAGAAAGTTCCAAATTATAAAGAAACTATTATTCCTGAGATTGCCAGTACAGTCCTTCTTTGCAGGTCAGGAATGAGAAAAAGAGATCAAAACCATCACTTGGTGAGAAGAGAAGACAAACAAGAAACATGGATGTTCTTTTTGGGTGTTGATGAATCTCAAGCCAAAGAGAATATCTCAAGAGAGCTAGCTAAGGTTGTGTTTGGCTCTTACAATAACTTTGCAACAATTGGGACAAGCAGTTTTTCTTCCACAAGAGATCAAGAAAATTCCAACAAAAGAACAAGAGATGAGTTTGGAAGAAGTTATCTTGAAAGATTTGGGGAAGCAGTTAATGAGAATCCTCATAGGGTTTTCTTCATGGAGGATTTGGATCAAGTTGATGACTTTTCTCAAAAGGGTATCAAGAAAGCAATTGAAAGTGGAAGTGTAACACTTGCTGGTGGTGAATCTGTGCCTCTCAAGGACGCAATTGTCATTTTCAGTTGTGAAAGGCTCAGCGCATTTTCAAGAGCACCAAGAACGTCTACATACACAGAACATCAAGAAGAAGGGAAAAAAGAGAGTAAGGACAAGTTGGAGGAGAAAGGTTCAAGTGGTCTCTCTTTGGATTTGAATATAGCCGTTGAAGACGATGCAAGAGATTCGCATTTAGCTGCAGATGCTGGGATTCTAGAATTAGTTGATAAGCAAATTGTCTTCAAATTACAAGAATTGTGAAAGGAGGGCAATGGATAGCTAATTTTTCTTGTTAATTTGTTAACGGGGTGATACTCTTTTTTTTTTTTTTTTTTTTTTAAGTTTATTTTTAAATTTTATTTCCTTTTGTTTTTATTTTTATCTTTTTTAAGTTAGAATCTTGGAGGGGGAAGAAAGAAATGAATGCAAAAATTATTAGATGGGTTCTATATCCATTTTTTATTTTTGGAGGGGATGATAGGTTTAGGTATGCCTTTGTGTATATGTTAATGTTTTCTAAACTTTTCGCTTGTAGTAGTGTGTCTGTTTTTTTCTTTTAAATGAAAAAAAATATATTTTCTGGTCATTAGTCACCTTGGATTCAAGGTTTTTTTTTTTTTTTTTGGGCTTTCTTCAAAATTTCTTCATCATCCATTATAAATATTATTGTTTTTTGTTTTTTTTCCAAGTCCACCCATATATATATAACATTAATTTATATTTCATGTACTAACAATATTATACTAAGAACACATAAAATATAAACAGGTGTCTTATTTTTTTTATATTCATATTATTTGATTACATTTATAAAATAATATGAACCACGTAGTAATATTTTGTATTTACATGCTTTTAAGATATAAATCCTTTGCATACACTTCAAAAGGTCAAAAAGAATAATATTTGACACGTTATTTTGCTTTTTTATCTGAATATTTTGACTTCTTGTTGTTGCATAGTGTTCATATTTCGCATCTCTTGCTAATGCGAAAAAGATTAATGATTCCCCTTTTTCTCTTGTGGTAATAATACTACATACAGACATCTTTGACAAGACCAGTAAGTCTTATATTCATATTGAATGAACACAAAGCAAGCTAAAAGATTGCATTTCCATATATGAATTTATGCCGACGCTCTTCTTGTGGTAAGAGATCTTTCTATTTGTATCGTAAAGATATTCTCTTTTATATTTTAATAAATTAAAAGATTATTTTCTTAATTTTAATATTCACTCAAATTTTAGTATTTATTTGATTATAATGTTTTATTAAATTACGATAGACAATAATACTGTAATCTTAATATTATGATAGAACTAAAAATTATTTTTAAATTTCTTTTCCAATATTCTTTTCATCTTTTTTTTTTCGAGATTTCATAAAATAACAAATACTGATGACTTTGCATAGCTGCAAATCACAATTTTAAATTACAATTAAGATTGCAATTACATTGCAATTCACAAAATTATAGAGAATCAGAATATGCAATTTATTGTTGCAAAGTAAAATTGTAAAAATTTGTCATTATAGAAATTAGCACAACAACAATATTTTTTTATAATATTACAACTGTAAACCACAATTTACAATTATATTATAAATTATTACTTTGTACATAATTTATTTATTTTCCTCACACTCATTATTCTGCCTTACATAAGATAACAACCCAAGAATCACTACAAGAATTTCAGGAAATTCCAACGGACAAAATCCGTTGGAAATCCGTTGGAATTTTACAAAAATCCGTAAGAATTTGG
>JANHAO010006943.1:0-20734 GCA_026873985.1 Saraca asoca
ATAAAACATTGGCCAAATACTTTATTAAGAACATAGCAGGCATAATAGTTGAATCAAATTAAATCAGGTAATCACAATAGAAAATCAATCAATAACATCAAAGAATCATAATTGGGTCATTCCCAATCCTAGAATAAATATCTACTCAGACATGATAGAAAAAAAACACCAAATTCATTAATGAAAAGAATTGCATAATGTTTAAAAGAAAGAAAGAAAGAAAGAAAAGATGAAAGAAAACTTTGATGAAAGTAAACTAGGATTTTTGAAAGAACATTAAAACAAAGAAGAAATCCTAAACTGAACTCAAAGGACTCTCAAGAAGATAAGAAAACTCGTGATCTAAGTAATCCTAATTAATGAAAACTAATGAATGACTAATTATGTCTTCAGGATGCTCAAGATCAGCTTATATAGCAATTTCGGGCTTGGAACACGGCTGTGCTTCGGGACGCGGGCAGGCCGTGTTTCGGACTAGAAGCTTGCTGGATGTTTGTTGGCTGTTGCACTGAGCACAACCATATCCCAAGACACGGCCAGGCCATATTCGGTGCTGGCTTCTTGGATTTCTTCAGCTTCTTTCACGTTTGACTTAGGTTCTTCACATGGCTTCTTTCCTAGCTTCTCTTCAATTCAAGTGTGCTCCAAACTTCTACTTTCATCCTTCTTTTTAAGCCTCTTTGCTAACTTAAAAGGACAAATACAAACTACAGCAGTACTAACAAACAAATGAACTAAACTAAGACAAAAAGTGTAGTAAAACCAGAAATTAATAACTAATCAAGAGGTGATAATTAACAAAATAATAGGCATTTTACTCATTTATCAATAAGCAAACTTGAGTTCATTGATAATATAGGCACAGATGTTTAGCGTTCCAAGTGTGAGGCTCTCCACCAAAAATCACATCAACCTTTTTCCCCCTCATCCCTAGCTTAACTTCATCCTCGTAGCAGCGTCGGGCTATGTGTTACTCACCTCGCATACATCCAACTCCATTGGAGGTTGGGAATCTAATGATAAGTGTCTTGGTAGATGTGACCATGTCTAGGTCATGGATTATAGGTCATCCTAGCACTGCATTATATGCTAAGGGGCAGTTAATGATCAAAAAGTCTACCAAGATCGTTACTTGGCGTCTTGAATCTCCAAGAGTAATGGGAAGCCTAATCTACCCCACTGTTAATATTGTGTGTCCTGTGAAGCCATAAAGGGGCTCTGGGGAAGGCTTCAATTGACTTGCGCTCAAACCCATCTATTCAAAACATCCTTTGTACATGATGTTCACCAAGCTGCCTGTATCGATCATAATTCTTCATACCTCGATGTCACCAATTCTAACTCGGATAACTAGTGTGTCATTATAGGGAGAATGTACCCTTCGTGCATCTTCATCTGTGAAGGTAATGTTGTCTGAGGTTATCCTTGCTTTCTTAGTGGTATCCTTGAATTCACTGTATCTCATAAACATGACATGATTTGCTTTTTCCATGTAGTATTCATGCGACTTGTTTGAGGTATCTACAATGTGAGGCCCACGATGAATGGTAAATATAGTTCTTATTGAGGGTGCATCCTCCTGCTCAAGAGTCCATTGGCACTGCTGCAATACCAGTTACTGATGCTATTAAGGTCGCTATTTCGTAGGTCACACCATATAACCTCTTAAACGTCTTTTCTTGATTAGGCCTCAATTGCATCCTTGAGTGCCCTGCATTTCAAAGTGTTGTGCTCAATTTCATCATGATAAGCATAATACTTTTTCTTGTTTCTAAACTTATTGAGAGTTCTTGTGGGGTTGGGCTTCCTAAAATCTTCCTTATACTTCTTCATCGCGAAGATCCTTTCCTAAGTATCTAATAAGCTACTGTAGCTGTCATGGCAACCTTTATGCGGAGATTGCCCGTTCCTAGCCTTTTTTGTGACTTGATTTTCAGGATCATCATCTTGACTCTCCTTGCTATTCCTAGCATTGCTTTTTTTTTTTACTCTAGTTGGAGTTATTCGCCTTATCCTTGGACTTCTTAGGGCCCAAGGTTTCCTCCCACCTGATCTCTTTGGCAACTCATTCATAGAATTCACCCAGGTCCCTTACCAGAAACTTGTATATGCTCTCATATAGCTTTCCATTTTTGTGGAGTCCCACTGAGATTACTATTAAGATGCTATCATCTGAGGGATTCTCTACGTTACTGACCTCGTGTTTGAACCAGGTAATGTAGTCTTTTAATGATTCGTTCTTTTGCTAAAAGACTATTGCGAGGTGGTAGGGTGGTGTAAACTACCTTCTCAGTGCCTTATATTGATTAATGAATCTCCTTTAGCATTTTTCCTAACTATCAATGCTGCAAGCTTTGAGATTCTTAAACCATGCTCGAGGCATGTCCCCTAGAGTGGCTGGGAAGACACGACACTTGACCAAAGGATTGGTCATTTGAAGATCCATTTGTACATTGAATGCATCCAAGTGGTCATATGGGTCACTATTCCCATTGTATTGCGGGATAATAGGAACTTTGAACCTGTGAAGGAGAGGCTCTTTCTTGATGTCCC
Organism: Saraca asoca; assembly: GCA_026873985.1. Classification (NCBI taxonomy): domain Eukaryota; kingdom Viridiplantae; phylum Streptophyta; class Magnoliopsida; order Fabales; family Fabaceae; genus Saraca; species Saraca asoca. Next base: position 2,554 of record JANHAO010006943.1, read on the forward strand.
TAGTGAATGACGTCCTCCCTTCATACCAATTTCAATGGTCCTAAGCCCAAGGGCATTGTTCCAACTGCTCTACCCTCTGAAACAGCTCCTCTACCATATGGTCTTGAGCTTCAAACCAATGGTTGGAAGATGACCAGCTCTTTTTTTTATTATGGGAGTGGTGATCTAAAGTTCTATGCTTTCTCTACTTATGGCCCAACGAGTTTTGATCTAAGACATGTCTCCTATTGGACTTGTTTGAGCCTTCAGCTCGATGTGAGCCCTTATATCACTAATGATCTCCTTCATCATCCTCACAAGCTCGATGGACCTCCAACGTTGGTTGTGAGTCGGTAGAGCGAGCTGAATGAGTGTGCTAAAGTACTTCTCTAGTCGGCCTCTCCTCCTGAGCTCTTTCCCATGGTTGTTGGAGAGATTCTTTTGGTGCAGTGCCCCCAATATGCTCTCATGAGCCTTGGGCTTGTGCCTAAGTCAATGCCCTAACCGCCTCAGCCAATTCTCCTACCGTTTTCTCAAGCGCCCATGACACTGATGCCATGCTTGTATTCCATCAGTAATAGCAAGTTGGTGTGGGGCAGTTAGGGACATACTAGTAGCAACACCTGTATTGGGGACTACGGAAGTTCCTGTCGCAGGGAGGACTGGATCCATCTGTTGTTCCATATGACCATGAATTTGATCAACTATAGCATCTGAACTCCTAGTGGTTATTCCTCTAGCCATCAGAAAATCAAGGGGAATGTAGTTTAGAGCCCTCCTTCTAGCGCCAAAATGTTGATAATCGAATCCGGTTAACCTAAGTTTAGAACCCCAAACTGCAGATTGAATATAAAAAGAGAAAGAAAGAGAGAGGTAGAATAGGGAGACATCAGAAGTTTTTAACATGATTTGACTAAAGTCAGTTTGACCCTTATGTCCATGGCTTTTATTACTCTTTGCTGAGTGTTTTGTATATGATGATTGATTATCTTGTATAATGGTTTCATCCCCTTTTATAATGGTTGGGGGGTTACAGTTTGAATGTAAATCTATAACAATAAGTATCATAACTTGATTAGGATTATATAATATATAATAATGGGTTCCCATAAAAATAGGAAGTTGAACGGATTTTCCTGAATTGATGGTTAGAGATGCGTGCTTCATTCTACGAGCTGAGCCTTGTTCTTAACGACCTGAGGTTGGTGCTTTGACAGTGACCTGAGTTCGTGTCTAGTGACCTGATTCCTTAGTCCAACAACCTCAATCCTAAATGAGCTAGGACCTTATCAGCCAGACTTGTCCATTGTACTTTTACTAGTCTATTTGTATGATTCTAAAAATATCCATAACAATACTCATATCGATTTCTTATAACATAGATAGGAAATAGACAACAATATTCCGTGATCACAAGTATCTCAAAGAATTTATTTGTAAAATTTATTGTATTATCGTATAATTTTGGTGTACAAGATATTGGAAGCCATTCACGAAGAAACATGTGTGTTTAGTCTAAGCTTGCAGTAAGATTGGTTCAAGTTTTCCATCCTAGAATTTGCTCAGATCCAAATATGGCAATAAAGCATTCCTTAAAAATTATGGACAAATAGTTAAGAAAATATAGTAAGCCCAGGAAACATGTGTGTTTAGTTTAGCAAGTCATTTCTCTGTATTTATCTTTCAGGGCTTATTATATTTTCTTAACTATTTGTCCTTAATTTTTAAGGAATGCTTTGTTGCCATCTTTGGATCTGACCAAATTCTAGGGATGGAAAACTTGAGCCAATTTTGCTGGTTCGAGAGAAAGAGAACATTAATGTAATAGATGTACATAATTCTAATAGCTTGAACCATTGTAGTATACAAATGTAACCTTCGGCCGCATTTGAGTAATTCAATAGAGTGTATCATCCTTCTTTTAAAATATTTACATAGTGATGGTTCTATTTACTTAAATATGATATATTTTTTTCAACAACACACCAAAATCATTGCCTATTTTAAAATTTATTACACAAGACATGTTTAAAGAAGATGGTAAGATTACATGATATAGTTGAAATGAATGTATACAAACTAAAGGCGTCTTAATATACAAAACTAGTTTTAGAATAAATTAATAATTTCTTGTGCAATAACTTAAAGGCATTATGTTAAAAATAAGATGAATTAACGTAAAATAAAAAATAAAATAAATTCATGCAGTTAGATGTAGCATATTGATTAATCTAATAATTGCAAGACTTTCTAAATAAATTTGTATATTATAGTCTGATTATAATATTTTTTATTAAAATTCCATAATAATTTTAAAGTTATAGTATAAGAACCCAATTTTATGATATAAATTATAAATAATAATCAATTAAACAGAAGAATAACAGGGGACAAACACTAGTTATAAATCAAATTCAAGAATTTGATCTAACCCACACATAGCACTAGCAGTGTAGCTGTAAATAGCATATTTCTCAAGTGGATGGATGGTTTTGCTCACATTTCGTTGTATGCATCCTAAATTCCTAATATAAATTCAGGATTCTAACCACTTATCGTCAACCACAACCCATATAATTGAATAATTACTACAGCAGAGTTTCTCTATTGAGAACCACTGCCTGCACCTCATCATATTTAAAAACAAAATGGCACGCCAGGTTGTGGTTATTGCCCTTGTATTGTTCGCCGTCGTTGGCGTGGCTTTCGCCGAGAACGTTAAGGCCTCCGCTCCCCCTCCCACCGATTTGGATGAAGGGCCAGCCAACAACGACGTTATTGGAACCAGCGATGATAATGCTGAATCACCAAACGCTGTTCTGGCCGCCCCCATCGGTGGACCCGTTCCTCCTGGTGCTTTTATTCCTTCACCTGGCGAACCCAGTGCTGCCTCTGCCCTCCACGTCTCTGCCCTTGCTGGTGCTGCTGCCACCGCTTTCGCTGGCTTCTTCTACTTCTAAATCACTGCAAAGGCCTGCCAATGCATGACATGAAAAATATCTTGTTTGTCTTTCTCTGATTAGATTCTATTCCTCAAACACAACAAAGGGCAATTTTTTGCTCTATCTCTTACTTTCTCTAAGGTGATACAATGCGTGAACAAAGTCTGAACTATTGTAACGGTTAATGTGAAAGTGCAAAGCATGTATAAGAAACAAAACGGCCATTCCTAGTAAATTTCATAATTCTGAATTTCATGTGTTTACAACGAAAAGTGAAGAAAAGTGTGAATAAAAAAATGAAAATAATATTGTTGTAGAAGAAAAATCAAATGTGGAATTCTTGTCATGTGAAATCAATATTCCAAACCGAAATCTTGAAGATTTAGTTCCTTCATGCATTAATATAAAAGTGCACAAAATCATTACAAACAACTCAACTTACATAAATATACAATGCACGATCACGTTCACCATTTTTACTGTATATTAGTATTACAGCAGCAATGGAAAGAATATGAAAAATAAAATGAGTCGATTAATTTTTAAGAATAAATTTTTGATTTTAAAATAAATAAGAGCTAGCTCGGTGATCATATCTTAAGTTCTCTCTCAAAACATTGTGAGTTCAAATATTTTCAATAGCACCTTAACATGCCCGTCTTCAGAATTTTAATGATTATCTCCACGAGAAAACTATTACAACAAAAACCCCACTTATAAATATGATTTTTGAAAATGTATCACTGTAAGATTATTTGTTTATAAAATTAATTAAGCAATCACAAGTTATCAAATTTTTTTCCAGTGTTTTTTTTTTCCCTAATACGAGTCAGTTTAAGGTGTGCATCACTGTTGAATCACGTAGCTCCCAGAAGAAATTGGATTTCACTTGAGCATGCTTGTGGGCCAAGGAGAGCAGATTTTTATATCTTTGGTTTATGAAATATTTTTTTTTCCTGACACTTCTGGGAAAAATGAAAAATCTCACTCCCTCGGAATCCCTACCCCTCCTCCTCCAACTTCTCATAGCATTCTCAGATGGTTCGCTTAACCTTACCAGGTCACGCTGCTTTACTTAAGATTCCCTTGAACTGCATCTGCATGAATCCCTTGTAGGCAGCAATCAATCACTTTCGTTAATTAGTTCCGCACGTCAACGAAATCAAGTTATGTTTCATATTGCAGCACTAATAGCACAACAACCTTAACCTAACTCTTACAAGCAGTCCAAGTGCGAACAGAGAGACAAACTTTGACCATCATTAAACAAAATTCAAATGTACAATATGTACCCAAAAAAGCAAATATGTGATTTAAATGAACAGATTCCTAGTTCCTACCCTGCACTAGTACTTATTACTGTTACAACTCAATCCCAATGAATTGAACTTCCTACCTAGAGAAGTACTGAAGGAATGATATGTCCCAACAACAAATGAAAAATTGGAAACTTCGATAAAATATCAAATTCTAAGCTGAATACTCAAAATTGCAATTCAGTTCGGCCAACGTTTTGCCAAAGGTTGAATTCTGGTTACCATTAAGTATCATCTGGACATGCTATCAATCATACTGACCATTTCAAAGTGACAGCTAAGGGGAGAACTGTAGAAATGAATACTGGAAGACCCATTCTCTCACTGTGTGTACATATTTTACACCAACTGCACCTTGAACATGTGGAAAGACAAAGCATGAGGGGAAATAAGGATCACAACATCCAGACATTCATTACCCTTTTCAATTCATCTTGGTTTCAATACATGCCCTTGAAAACAGGATTTGTCCGACAAATACTTGCTCCATATTCCTCATACTCTGCTTTTGTATGGCAAGCCTGTGTATCAGACCAGCAATTTAAAATTAAGTATCACCAGAGACATTAAAATATGACCAAAAAAATAGCAATGTTATGTAGGCTGGCTTTCACTGGGAAGAGTAAAGTTGGAGGAAAAGACAATCAGAAATTAAAATAGAATGTAATTTTGACCCATTGTTTGCGTCATTGGTGGTGAATCACATAATACAGCATGTTAAAAGATATATTAAGCATTGTAATTGCACAGTAACTGGCATAACTTGAACATACAGAAACACGTTTCAACCCATCAGGACAGTAAATGAATTTGTTATATATTTTAACATGTGTAATATTTGTTCTCATTAAGCAACCCTTAATCTCATTCAACAACATTATTAAGCATGGAAAACAAATCAGATCCTCAATACCAGACAAGGAGCACGTACAGTCATAGAGATCAAGTGGCATCATCAAGTAATCCATTTTACAATGCTTTCTGGTGTGTGTGTGGGAGGGGGGAATTGGTAATGTAAGATCTAAAATCAAAAGCAGTCATAGTCAAAAGGGAAATATTTCATTCTCATACCATAACAAGGTAGACAGTGTCAGAAATTTTCAGTTAAATTAATTTGCAGCTCCCAATATTTTTACTCTTTTTTAAGTGGCTAAAATATATTTTAAAAATTTGGAATTGGGCACTTTAGTTTTTTTATGCTTCTAATTGGGTATTTGCCATCAACTTTCCATCCAATTGCCATTTAATTTGCAGATTTGACATTTAATTTTCCATGCTGGCATTCCATATCACTATTTATTGTTTCCACTTATTTCAAAGCAGTATATTAGATGGAATGCGGGAGTTTCCTTCATAAAGTTGTATTTTGTGCCCTAAGTTTCAATAGAATAGAGGGGAAAGGGAGATAGTTCAACTCATAGGTGCATTAGTTCCACCATGGAAACCTAAGCTTCAAACTCCAAGTGTTCTGAAAATTGCTTAGAGGGAAAAGGATAAAAAAAGAAAAAAAAAAAAAACCCTAAGTTTTGAAGCCATTTTCTCTAATCCATTGACCCACACAAGTGTGGTGTGCCTCACCACTCTGTCAATTCAATTCAAAAAATTATTGCCATGTAGGACTCATATCCGCCATGTTAGCAAAAATAAACAAAAATTGATGAAAGTTAACGGCAAATATCTAATTAGAAATTTAAAAAAAACTGTAAGTACTCAATTCCAAATTTTTAAAGTATAGGTAGCCACTAAAAAAAGAGTGTAAGTATAGGGAGCTACAGATTAATTTAACCAAAAATTTATTTACTGGGCATAAAGATGGTAAAGTGAATAGTACAAGAGAAACGGATTTGTGGGGATATGCAGATTCAATTATGCATAACAGAAAATGTCTCAATAATAAATTCATAAGAAGAATGTTATACCACAAAAAATTCAGGTGTTGATGCTAGCACGGAGCCTCCAAACCAAACTGCATATCTCTGGATGGGATGGCTGAGTACGTTGACCTCCACTGGCTGTGACTGTGGACCCCAAGAAAAAATATCAGCAAATTGCAACACAAAAAACTACAAAGAGTGGGAGAGAAAGAGAGGGAGTCATTAAATAAAAGATGAAAGATCAAGAACTCTTACTTTTATCTCCCCACCAAGGCGTGCTTCAGATGCAAGGACACGAGCATCTACAATTTTCTTAAGGTCGCGCTGCAACCTCCTGTGGAAGTCCTTGAACATGGTTGATCCTCCAGATAATACTATATTCTAAAATTAAAATAAAACAAAACAGGTAAGTCGTGAAGTTCAATATTATAATAAAGATCATGTACAGCAGATCAGAGAATAAATATAAGGCTGGACTGATATAGCACTCAATGCTGAAGTGCTGCAACTGGGTTAACAACAGAACACATAACAAAAACACTAAACCTTTGAAACTTCTTCTACATATATATCACTAAGAAAACTAAGTGCACGGCTTCACCTTGTATAATGCTCTTCTTGTGTCAATTGGAGCAGACTGAATGCACTTGTCTATTACAACAGGCAAAGGGGTTGAAAATTCACTGCTATATATCTCAGGATTAAAGAAAACCTGCAGAAATCATAGGGACAAGATTCAATATTAAATTTTGCAAACTTCAAAAGCAATATTCCTGTAAACAGAGAAGAACAATAAATTCACCAACCTTCTAATATAATAACCTAAACAAGTACTATTTTAGAAAAGTTCCACAGCTAAACCTAGGCTCTACATCTCCATCAATCATCTAAGGAGAAAATATAGATGTATGCAAAACCACTTCAATATTTTTTTTTTTTTTTACCTTTTACCCACATCCCCTTTAATCTAGGTGGATAATCAAGATTGCAACACATAAATAATCAACCCATTGTTTAACATGATAGGTTCAGGCATTCATAATGGAGACTATTTTGCTTCTTAAAAAAATACTACACAACTGGTAGATAAAAAGAAAATTCAGTTTTCTAAGATAAAGTTAGTTATTCATAGGATAAAAAACCCAGGAAATAAACCAAACAACAAACCTCAGGACCAAGAAATCGTTCATAGCCAATATCACAGGAATATGGTGCCCCTGTTTTTGGTTTGATGCCTCTCCATTGCTTGATATATTTGGTTGGTTCTTTGTCATGCTTATTAAACTCCTGAATACATGAGGAAAAAAAATAGTTGTCATTGAAAGATAATTAATCCAAAAGATAATCCTACATCCACTTTCACACAAATGGAAAAAGAAGAGCTATAAGTATAGCACTTAAGACAACCTTAACAATGTCAGAGCAAGTGTAGCAATACATTTCCTTAACTTTACGTGCTACATCAAATGAATCTTCTGGTGGTACATTCTCTCCTCTTTCCTACATCAAGCAATGTCAAATGAGACAGTCCATAAATCTGAATCAGCAAATTGCACATTGACAACTAGATATGGGTTAATTGCAATCACAGTAAGTTTAGCACAAATATAATGAATGACATGGATAAATATTATTGTAACCTGGTCATTCATGATTAGTGTTTTCATATGATTGATTTTACTTTTACCACCTAGTCACAATTTTTTATGATTGAAATCTTGACATTAGGAAGTCAGTGTTAACAGCAATACAAAAATATACACATCCGTAAAGACCCGCCAGCACAATAATTGTCTTAGCATTATAGCAGAAGGATTACATACTCGCATAAGCTCCTGGATGAAAAGAGTCACGTCTTTTCCAGCAACAGGAATTGATTTGATGCTACTCCCAATAACATATCCCTCTGCAACAGGTACAACATGAGTAGCCCCATCTCCAACATCCACTACAACTCCTGTCATCTCACACTAAAGAAAAAACTTTAGATTAGTCCCAGAGGAATGAGGAAAAAGATGCAGGAAGTGACATAATAGATTAAATAGATTTGATTTCTGATTTTTCCACTTAGTAGAGGATTAACAATCGTGTTTCATTTCATCTTTAGACAGCAGAGCAAGGAATAGCATATTATCTAACAAAATTTCAATAAAAAAAGTTACAACTTTTTATTTTAAAAAAAACAAATACTATAACTATAATTTGGGAATTGCATGAAGAAGCAAGGGGGGGGGGGATATTGCTACCACTACAAATCTCTTATGAAAACAATAACTCATAGGTTCTACACATCAGTTTTAACTGAAATCTTTTTTTTCAAAAAAAAAAAAAAAAAAGAAAGGTCAAAAGGCAGGCAGCTAAAAAATGTATTCACTTTGTGTGTAATTAGCAAGCATTGCATCCTTTATAGCCTTCACGGAACTTCAAATAATTGAGCTTCAAAAGTCATCATCCAATTCTATGAAACAAAGTCTTGAGCGTGAGTACCAACCTTAGATGTTGTGTAGCCGGCAGCAAGAGCAAGCACAGAATTAACGGCAATATAAAGTCCAGGAACATTAAATGTCTCAAACATGATTTCACCAGTATACTCGCGACTCTCAGGAGCTGTCAGTGGACTCTCAGTTAAGAGGAAATAATGATCTTCCGGGTCACACCTCAGGTAATTGAATATACACTGCTGCCAGAACCGCTCCATTGCGTCCCAGTTATCTACCTGGCCATGCTGAATTGGGTAACTAAGATTATAAGAACTACTAGATCGAGACTTGGCAAGTGCCTCCTCTCCTATGAAGAAATCGAGATCCGCCATAACTCCCGCATTGTATTGGGCTTGCCAGTTGGCCTTCGAAGAGCTTCTGGATTGATTTAGAAACGACTCGTTAACGGCGACTACTGTTGGAACAATAAAGCAGGGTTCCACGTTCCCGGCGAACCCCATCTTCGTATACCTGAAAACAAAGATCAAATTCAATTTCGAAGTAAAAACCCTATTAGGTAATCATCCCATGAAATTTATCCTATCCAAGCGTATTGACTGATGCAATTCTAAATCGAGCATATAGACTTTCAATCTAGTTGGGGCAATTCAGCAAACATGTAGTATCCCTGCATAGATACAAACACATCCACAGTAGCAAGCATAGAAATGGATTGAACCACAAAAGGGGAAGAGTAGTACCCGGTGCCATTGTCTATAACTACAGCTGGACGAGAGGCAGCGGGGTCCATGAGAAAAAGCGATAAGGGAGCTGTGAATATCGATGGCAATAAGAAAGGTGGATCTGCGACTGAGATCCGAGAGTGAGTTTAAGGCAGAGGATCATGGTCGTGAAGAGCGCTGTGATAAGCGCAATAAGGAAGAAGATGGAGATGCTGACGATGGTGATGGTGATAGAGACTTGGATCCCAAGTGAAAGCAGCGGCTCAACGCACAGCTCGGTAGCTGCAAGTAGCTGGTGATAGCTCCTCCACCCATTTCAACAACTACGACGGGCGGCATATAAACTGAATCGAGCAAGTGCAGGTCCGATTAACTTCATCATTGTCTGCGTTTCCTCGATACTTTTCTTGGTAATCAAACAAACACAACAAAATCACACCCTCCCGTCTGTTTCTCTCTTTCTCTTTCTCTGGGCACGGCAGCAGCGACCTCATTTGTCGTTAAATGACGGAACTATTATACAACGTACGCATGGTGTCTGGGGACCGTCCGATTTGTGAGCCTTGTGGGAAGTGTGGGACCCACTTAAACATTGAGAACATCAAGCGTTCTAACATAATGCATACGGTAACACGGTAACGTTTCTCTTGTAGCGACAATCGTAAAGACGTGTTAATTACGTGGTGAAAACGGTGGCCACGGCCAATCAGTTCTTGCCATGACAAAGGTGAGGAAAAATGTGGTCGGTGGAGTTGCTTTTATTACCTTTTACAGAATGAAAAAGGATCCATTTCAAAAGAAGCAATTTTCCAAATGCTAATTAGTCAAGTAAGATTTTAGTTTTTCATTACTTAATGAACAATGATTAAATTAATGTCAAATAAATCAATTATTTAAAAATTAAAATAAGTGTTTGTTGCTGGGACATTAAGGAAACTTGGCAGGTAGTGGCTTTGTTTTGATCCGTTAATTTGTGCCTTTTTTCCTGTGCTCAGAAAATTTGGTGAAGGCCTTCAATCTTCATGCTCACTTGTTTTCAGTAATTAAATTGTATCATACACTAGCTGCTTTGCAGGGACCTTTTTTTTCTGCAAGTGAGGAAGCTGGTAAGTTTGCAGCAATGCCAATGTTAGTAGTTCATGTCATGTGTTTCAGTTGCTTGACAGAAATGGCTGTATTTCCTCCAACATAATGTAGAGTGCTTTGCTATTGGTTCGGCTGTTAAGTCATTTTAGTATTTGCACTTTGCTAGTTGTGTTCAATTGGTTTCAATATTGTGAGCATCTGTTGTCATATCTTCCCTACGGTAAGAAGTGGTACTTCATGTGTTATTACTGCTTTCTAGATGTATTTCACAAGTTTAGGTCCAACAAGTCTTGATTCAATGAAAACTCAAAGTTAAGAGTGCCACCAAAAACATTGTCTAGTTCTGATTTTAGAACAGTTAGAAAATGTTAATATCATATTTGGAAAAGTTGACATCATTTATAAAATCACTACAAATATTGAATCAAATAGGCACTAACGTCCTCTTTGAGTCTATGACAATGGCAAGGAAGACAAGTCGTCCAAGTTTTACTAGAAACATGTTGTTATGAACTGCAAAATGCATGATGATGGAAGGGGTTCTTGGCATACCTCAGCACAGGGTGAAAAGAGCTGAGTGAGTAATCTTTTGATTTCATATGATCTAGTAATGCAGCACGTGGATTAAGTATGATAGGATATATGAAGCTTTACCGTATTTGATTTGACCATTAAATTGCATTGCTGCGTTGAGTTATACTTCAATTTTTATGCAGATGGTCTCTGTTGAGAACATAAGAACAAATCGTTGACAAGGATGACGGTAATTATTAGTTTCTACTCCCGGAGAACTCTGTTAAAGATAAAACCAGGATGCAAATAAAGTAGAAGGGAGACATAATGTATAATTCCCAACAAGAACAAAAATTTATTGGCCAGACATTAGCAAAAGACTATCCTAGTAAAGATGTTATTAATTGAAAGAAAAAAATGAGACAACTAACTAGGCTTGGACAAAAAACGACTCACTTAAATGGGTTGTTCAGCGTTTGGTTCTGCATTTCCTTTTGATCAAAACTCCGTCAGGAGGGCGCGTGACCATAATATTGCAGAGACCATACAAATTGTAAGAATAAGTTAGAATGCTTCCCAATTTGGAGGTTGCCCGGAATATTCCCTTTACTTCAAACAAAACGCCATTGGTTTCCATCTGCTTCATCAGTCGTTGGCTCTCTTTCAGTGGAAGCCGAACTTGACTACTGACCATATGAATAGCTGCAAACCTAGACGTAGCTTTTGCCGCCGAGAATGGTTCAACGTATTGGGTAGCAATAAGGGTGCTTCCATAATAAAGATCGATAATCATGGAGCTGAAGTGCACATGCACCTTCTTGTTAGGATTTGTGAAGTTTGCAAGCACCGTAACATCAGCATTCAGTAGATATCCAAGGTCCAGGTAGACAGCATTCAGGGTCACACTAGAAACATCAAAATGAGGACTCTGAGGACGAAAAACAAGATACACTATGAGCACTATCAACCCTCCTACGATGATAATCAGCCAAAATATCACACAGAAGACCGCAGCAAACCACGTATAGGGAGGGGTTTTCTTTTGACGGGGCAACCGTTGCCCCCCCGGTGGATGCGGCCGCCGCCCTTTGGGTAGGGGAACAAACGGATGTGGGTCATGTTTGTGAGGTTCCGGTTGAGGTCCCACTTCCGTATCAGTTGCTACTAACACCGGAGGAGGACTTGTCCTGGTGGGCTTGGGAGCTGATGGTTCTTTGTGCGGTACAGGCACCTGAATGGGCTTGGGAGCTGATTGTTTTGTCTTGGGACGCTTGGGACCTGACTGATCTGTGGCTTTCCCCCTTGGCCGGGATGGCATATGTGGCCGATCTTGCTCTATATGTGGAACACTTGGACTGATGGGGCCATGGCGATGCACTGGTGGCGCCACTGTACTATGGGGATGCAAAGGATGATCATCATCATGTAGGGGCACAGGTGGTGGATGAGAATGATCGCCATCATGCTGAACGGGCAATGGTCTCCCGAAATGAGGGTTGGTTTCTCTTCGTGTGGGTTGTTGGCCAGGGTGCTGCATCGTTGGCACGACGGGACTACCGGAAAGGAAATGTTCATCATGTGGTAGGGCTACTGGAGTAGAGGGATGCAAATTATGATCTTCATCTGACTGTGGATGAAAATAATCATCATCATGCTGAGGCTGCAATGGTCTCAGAAAATGCGGGTTGGTTTCTCGGCGGCGGGCAAACATGGTATATTACAGAAACGTGTACAAGAGTGAAGACAAGCAAGCAAAAAACTTGTAATATGCAAGTGCTATTAAGCTAATGGGAAATGGAACAAGGACAGATTACTATTCATGACCTCAATAAACCAAGTGATAAAGAGAATGAGGATGACTTCGCGAGAACTTCAAGGATGATTCATGCCAAGGCAAAGAATCAAACATAAGCTAAGTATGCCGGGCAAGCAATCATGGTATAGTGTGCCCATTTTCCCCTAACCATTGGCTTCACGTTGGTTAACTATTAGAGTTGGGTTGGTCTAAGTCAAGTGATCCGCATCGCAAATCCGGTAAGGCCCGAGTTACATGGTTCAAATTGAGTAGATACGATTGCTAGACAACGTTGAAGGAATCTGCGTTCACTTGGAACTAAATAGATTTACATTGGTCATAAAATCTTTCAATTCCTTGCATTAGACGATTAGTATATTTTATCTTCCTATTCAGCATCGTACTAAAAGGTTCCATTATAGGAGCTGCTCTGCTCATCTCATGCCATGGCGACAACAAAAATTATCAGCTTATTTAACTTTCAGATTCCACTGTCACATGCACAACGAACGATACCTTCCCCCTCCCTTGGTCCGAAATGGGTCCACCATGCTCCGCTCCTCTTAATTTCGCTTCTTCAAGTTAATATAGTGTATGATGTGATGAATAAAAAATACGTAAATTGCAAGCTCGGGCACCATCTAAAGTTAAAAACCAAGGGGAAGAAAAAGAGGAAATCATTGAGTTGTGATCAACACACACAATTTAGACGGAATCAAAAAGTTAATCAAACAACCTCGTCGTATTTATTATTTAAGTAATCAACAGATGGCCAAAAAAATTAGTTCACCAATAGTAGAAACATGAAAAGTAATAATAGGTAGCGGGCAGAAGAACATTACCATATCCAACTTGATGTTAAGTGAATTGTAGAACTTCAAGCGTTAGGCCATTCATTAAATTTACCTGTAACTCAAGCAAGGCAATTTAGGCTCTTCCAAACACCTGATCTCCCAAACAGGGGTGGCCAAGTCTTTTACCAATGCACAAACTGAAGAGAGGAGTTTGCAAATCATATATGCACCACATTGACTGGCCAATCCCATGTCAATCGTGGTAAATGTCTTCAAGCTTGGGAAGTTAGCAGAACCAAAAATTAATTACACAACTTTGTCAAAATGGAAGCTTGAGCCAGATTCTGCTTTATTGCAATGAGTTTTCTTTCCTTCTAGCGGATATGCTTGTGAGTATTTATCAATCCCCAAATGTAGATGGGGCATCCATGGTTTCGGCAAGAAATAATTATCTCCATTTTATATACTTCTTTCTTAATCTCTCCCTTGAACACTGCTGCCTCCATTCCCCGCATTCCTACCTCCAATATGGTAGCATGAAACACAGCAAGGCTAACTGATGAACTTGACAATACAGACTCATGTGGTGCACATTGATAACTTCAAGCATTCATACATCAGATTTCATGGCCAAATGTCAGTGGTTAGTAATGTAACACCACCATTCTTATTGAACTTTGCTGGGATATGTCAGTTAGAAAAGACACCTGCACATCCAATAACATCAGCTGTAAGCTTATGTCAGTAAATGAGTTTTACTACCTCTTCAAGCAGGGATGGGAAAAGGAAACATGAATGCTTACCTTCATATCCTAAGGCAAGATCCGAGCATTGGCGTTTACAATTTCAAACTATATTTGAAAATAGGCAGCAGAACTTGAACTGGTTCCTTGAGAATCTAAAATAGCATTATTGAATTAATTCAAATCAGAATAGAAGCAAAATTAGTATGAAATCACCATCAACAACCAAGTCAGCAATAATGTGCACATGATTCAAAATGAGTTTTGCTTGGGTAAACAAGAGCATGGAGAAAAGAAATCATCATTAATTTCAATACAACAACAGAAAATAAGCGTCTATTTGTACCTTGACATTACCTAACAAAAATGTAAACGTTGCATACTGTACAGGGAAAAAATATATAAAGATTCCCCATGAATAGGAAAATATATAAGGTAGTTGGGTAATAAAGTGGGAACTTACTACTGATCGATATATGTCGCTTCCAATCATTATTAATACAGCAGCCCTCCAGCAAAGTCATGGATTTTTTAAAATGATGCATGCACTTGAGTTTTTTTTATTTGTAATTTTCTTTTTCTAGTTTCAGATATGAGTTCACAAAGCCAAAAGAGAAGAAAGTCTTGTACAAGGTGAAAGTAACTTCTCTGCTTAAAGAGAATTATGCTAAAGGAGTAGAAACATACTTGATGAATGTGATGTTCATACAGACATTTCTTTAAGGAAACTTAAAAGTCCCATCCTGCAGATACACGCAGATGCATTACAATTCATGGGCTTGTCAGAGAATCAAAGTTATGTAGGAGTTGAGGTTAAGATAGGTCAGAGAAGTTGAAATAAAAAATATTGTCAATTTGATCCGAGATGCAGATTCAGCCTTTGCTAAACTAATTCTATGAAGAGCAGAACCACATGTATTTTGTGCCCACACCACAGTTTCTTGGATCCAAATACAATTGAATTTTGAAACTCTAAAGAAACTAGAAAGTGTAACTACTTAAAAACCTAGAGAAAAAGGGTCTTCTTAGCATGTTCCACTTTTGAGCTTTTGTTTTTCCTTTTTTCTTTTAAAAAATGAAAATCCAAACTGGCTAATAGTAAATTATCCATCTATTGACGAGGGTTTAAGGATGCTAGTGGGATAAAACCTAAATTTCTGGTTCAGCAAATTGCCAGGGAAGGTAACAAGGTAGAAAGGAACTAGAATGGGTTCATGTGAAATCACGAACGAATAAACCTCCGAAGTCTGAATTTAAGTTCTGCGTCAGACGGAAAAAGGAGCAGTTAATATATAAAACTTCATAATGGTGTACAAAATACCTAATTATAAAAAGAGTAGCCATCTTGATTCCCAAGAAGGTATGATACCATTACAGGACTATCCTCCCCATACAAACTTTCCACCTGAGGCTGGCCAGTGATCTAGTTATATTACGCAAAAGCATAACTGAGTATAGAGACAGTTCACAACATGGAATTGCACCATGAGCAACATAAAGATTTGATGAACTGATCCTACAGCCACCACCTATTAAGCACTAATACTTCATTTTTCATTGCATACTGTATCATATTGGATATACATAACTCTTGTTATTGGCTTATGAACTTACTTCTTATGTTTGAAATCAAATGGAAATCTTGACTATCTGAGTTAGACCATTAGTATATCTAAGAAAGTATCTTCAATTAACACTTGGAAATTTGAAGCACATTGATGACTAGTTGAATTTAATTTTATTAACATATAATATATTTCTAATGTTTTAGTTATAATACTCCTACTGTATCTGTATCCTTAATTTTTGGAAATTTGCAGTATTCTCGTATCATATCTTATCTAACACAATTCACATATTAGTATCGGTTTACATAGGCCACCATTATATGGAGAAAGAAAACAACTTTCCAAAATTGCTAACCTTGAAAAAATTACATTACATTTGGATCAAGTGTTTATGCAGGATTTTTAAGCTTTAATGCTTCACTGCAAATATACAATTGAATCAGAGAGAAATGCACAGTGAGGTTGATGGGACCATAAAATACAAACCTGTGTTCATGTTGCAGAACTTGATCCAATGGCCTTGACCAGAGTCTCGGAAAGACTTCTGTCAAGAGTAAAGCCCTTCTCCATCATCTGATCCCAAACCCTACAAGCCATTAAAGGCTTGTTTTCCCTTATAAGCCCCCCAATTATCACCTTGAAAGTTACCTCATCAGGATCCACTTTAACTTTCATCCGCATTTCATCATATAGATGCATGGCATCTGTGACTCTTGAAGCCTTGCAAAGCCCATTTATGAGGGCATTGTATGAGACCACATCAGGTCTTATTCCATTCTCCACCATATCATGAAACACACTTTGAGCCATATTAATCTTCCCAGTCTTGCATAGGTGATCAATGATAGTTGTATAGAATATACGATCCGGAACCATGCCCATTACTGTCATTTGATGAAGAAAAGTTTCTGCTATTTGGGAATTTCCTTCTCTTAGGAAAGCCTCTATAAGGATGGTGAATGTCACTATATCAGGTTGAATGCCCTTCCTATGCATTTCATCAAACAATCCATAAGCCCTTCTAGTCTGACGCACCTTACAAAATGCCTTGATAATAATATTGTAAGAAACAACATCACAAAGTCCTTTTGTTTCCATCCTCTTCACCATCGTTAAATATGCCTTTTCCAGAAGGTTAGCTTTACAGAGACCTTTGAGTAGTTCGTTATAGCTATAAGCATCAGGCTCCATCCCACTCTTCTCCATCTTCTCCATCAACTTTACTGCCGCATCCAGCATAAGCTCATTACAACAATGATTTAACAAGATGTTATAAGTAATCAAATCCGGCTGACAGCCATTTCTCTTCATAAACGATTTGATTATTAATGCTTTATCGGTCCTACCCATGCGACAAAACCCACTTATTAAAGCATTATAAATCAAATTATTAACTTTGACTCCACCCTTAATGACATTGACTGTCAACTCATACGCCAGATTGACCTTTTTCCCATTGTACAAACCAATTACGAGCGCTGTGCAAGCCTTACAATCTGGGCTCAATCCCTGCCCTACCATAACATGCCAAATTTGAGTGGCTTCATCGAATCGTTCAGATTTACATAAGGCGTCAATGATTATTGTATATGAAACAATGTCAGGATCTCTTTCTTTCTCAGACATTCTACGGAAGACCTCCAAAGCCATGTCTAATCTATTCTCACGACACAAGAGATTCAAATAAAAATTAAAAGCCCAAATGTCTGGGACACAGCCAAGCCTATCCATGTCTTCGAGAAGCTTCTCTATGAGAGCAAAGTTCCTAACCTTACACAAGCCAGAAATAAACCTGGAGTACGTAAAGGGGGTCAGAGAAAATCCTTGAGGGACCATCTTGTGATAATAGTGTTCGGCCAAATCGAATCTGGATTGGCGAACCAAAACACCGATGAACCTGTTGTAGTCTAAGCTGAAGACACGGCAATTGGACTGTGTCATTTCTTCGAACACCTGGATAGCTTTGTCAATGAGACCAGCTTTAACGTAGTTGGAGATTCGAGAACGGTATATGAGGCGGTGAGCGCCAAGACGTTGATACATATCAGAGTGAATACATAGCAAAATGAAAAATCAACAGGCTAAAGCATTACTGGTGAAGAGGCAGGAGCAGCCAATGCCTGCTTCTTCTTTTTTTTTTTTTTCCTCTCTCTCTCTCATCCGCTCCTCTGGAGGAACAGCGTCGAGAGCAGCTATTGGGCCACAATATGAGCCTAGCTCAAAATAAGTTTCCGGTCGATCGTGTTTGTAGACTGGCAGTCAACCTGCTAGGAGAAAAAAGGGAAATTGATCGGCCCAAAACGTGAAGTGCTTTATTTTGGAAAACATCAAGTTACGTCCAAAATCCCACGCCGGGGAAATACAATGCATATATCTGGGGCTTGCTTTGAAAATGTTTTCATATGTTT
>JANHAO010006944.1:0-20869 GCA_026873985.1 Saraca asoca
AGGTTGATTTAAGTACTATTATTAGACCTTGAAAGAGGCTAGTAATTAACTTAAGCTAAACCATCCTCAATTATCCAAGTAATTACAGTAGGAAGAATTTACTCTATTCGTTAAAGACTAGAAGTGTGATGAACCCCAATCCTAAGCTTTTATAATTGAATTTCGTTTATTAATCAAGTGCTACTCTTTCATTAGTCTTCTTTAATATTTTTAATATTCTTTATTGATTTAGATAACTTAAATTACAAACTCTAGTAGTTGATAGCGAGATCCCTGTAAGATTTGACCCGTACTTACCAGTGTCTACTACAACTGCACATGCGCTTGTAGAAAACATACATCAATATCCCATCACATTTCATTCTCATCATTTGCTATCTCATGTCTCATAGGAAATTCAAACATTTCAAAAGTATCATGATATTTGTTCTTCACATTATATCATTTCCACATATCACATATCATCATCATTAATCATCATTTCATAATCATCAATCACACTTTATTAACATTAATCACAATTTATCTCACAACACATGAGGAAATTCTCTAACCATATACAATACCATCTTTTCCAATAATTGAATATATTTAATCTCAAATTCAATCTCATAGATCATGATTTCCAATTCCCTTATAGTTACATATTTCCAGTCTCACTACCATGATTATTATAAATGTTGCTATCTTGGGAATGTATGTTTTATATTCAGTTGTATTGGTTTATGTATTATTCATAGGAATACAATTACCATATGCATCAATGTTGGATTATAAGTTACTTCCTTAGGATTTCTCAGTTGTCACATTTAAATTTGTTAGACCAAGGAGTAAGATTTAAGTGGGAAGTTGGAGAGAAAAGGAATTAAGCTGAAAACGTGGGAAGTTCTGAAAGTACGATCAAAATCACAAGCATGATTGTGAATAGAACAAAGCTCAAGTAGGATCGCGATCAGAATCGTGGAACTTAAATTCAAAGGGCTTTAATCAACTTAGGGGAAATTAGTTTAAAATACGAGTCTACTTGTCAAAATGTGTCATCTTTCAGGAAATCCAATTTTATAAGCGATCAAGAGTGCAATTAGAATTGAGTAAGCAAAATTATAAAAGGTCAATTCAAATCGAGAGAAAAATAACTAGAATTTGAATTTGAATCATAAGACCAAAATTCTGGGTTTTTGCGAGCATGATCCCCGGTTTAGTTTAAAAGGTTACAATTCGAGAGCATAAATTGCAGGCAATAGTAGAAAAATAAGGGAAGACAACTTTCAATTCAATCATACACTATAGGATCTTATCATAACATGTTTTATTAGCTCTAGCATACATAAAACCCATCTTTCTCAATCAAAAATTGATCAGTTTATTAATAAATTGATTCAATCATAATTATGCCTTACAATCACAAAACTCATTTTTCCACAACTTACACCATCAATCAAGAGATCACAAGTAGCAAGTATAATATAATTCACAAGAAAGGTAAGATTTATTCATATATGGGCTGATAACACCAGAACACAACTAATCCAACTAAAACTCTTTAATAATCTTCATAAACAAAAAGAAAAACTTATTACCTTCTTAGCTATTTCATTGTTTTCTTTCAACAAACAAGTATATATCATTAGATTATGGTTTCTAACAAAGAACCAAGCTAGATATACAATATTTGAGCTTAAAAACTTCAAGAAATTCACATGGGTTCTTGAAGTGAATAGTGACATTAATAGTGATTGAAAACTTAAAAAAATCATAACTTCAGTTATACTCAATGAATTAACATGATTTTGATATCAAAACAAAGAGGAAAAAGAAAAGTTTCAACAATAAAAATTTGAGAAAATAATAAGAAGAGTTGGTGAACTTACTTGTAGAGAGACATTGAAGATAAAGAGAGAGAAGATGTGGCTTGATGAAGAAGAAGATGAAGTCTGCATGACTTCTTTTGGCTAAGGCCAAGAAAAAGGGAAAGGGAAGCCAACTAATGAAGGGTAAAATGGGGAAATTTTAGTCAACTTCTCCATAGCTACAAGTTGACCATTTTTCCTTTTTAGTAGTTTGTCTATTTCTTCCATTTTGAACTCAAATTTAACATACTTACCAATCACTAATGATCATAAAATTTTAATATAAATTAGTTAAATTTAATACCTTCATATAACCCTAGTTTTGGCATTTTAAAAGTTTCATGGAAATTAATTTTCAAAAATATGAATTTTTATTCTTTGAACATTTATAACAATAATTCGATTTTGAAAATATTTCTGAAATTTTATATAGTCTATTTCTACTATATCTAGGTCTCTTGTAACTTTAAATCTTTAATTTCAGGTTCTTTAAAATTTTTATTTTCATTATTTTGTTACCAAAATAGATTTTAAATGATTTGGGGTATTACAATTTCTCTTAAATTCATTCCAAGGAAATGCATTGTCATAAGCTTGCTTATTTTATAATCTCCACTACTAAAATCACATGCACAACATGTGTGCATGTGTCAATTGTAATATCAAAGATTTCCTTAATCATATTCATGCAGAAGAAGAAACTAATATGAATATTCAGTTCATAGGTTCAAAATCTTTCAAGTTAAAATGTCTACCCAACTTAATCTATTAATATTCCAAAATCCATTACTATACTAATCAATTTCAAAATGCAAGTCAATTTGTTCAAATATGTTTTATAACCTTCAAATTTTATTCATTCCTACTTTTGACATAAACAAACTTACCATCATTGAAAAACACCTACATGAATAAAATATATTTTTTTGAAAAATGCAAACAATTAAAAAATCTTAATTTTTGAAATTAGAAAAAATTGAAGATTAAATCCTAAATCTTCCCTTCCCACACTTAAATTTTACATTATCCCCAATGTAAGGTTCATAATCATTAGTAAGTCAAGGACATATCAGATGAATGAGATAGGGTAAGAAAACAAATTTAATGGTGGTTGGTTAGTATTATAGGTAAAAATTAGCTTCAAAGAATGGGACCAGCATGAGTCCAACAAAGGCTAATTTACTCAGCTCACTGAAGACGCCCAGCAAGCACTACCTCACTCATTGCTAGAAGGCAACATAATGAGGTCATCATAAGACTAGCTTGCTAAGCAGCCAACCGCCCTGCTCAAGCTCGCTACGCTACAGTAACAGCATCAAGCTCGCTAAGCAATCTGCAATAGTGATCCTGAGCTGAGAATCTCCACTCGGGAAGACAGACATCTCGCTTAAAAGAAGTAGGATGTAGTGTAAAGCACACATATGTTAGTCTATAGCCGACAAAAGGGGCCCACCCCACAAAAAGTAGCCTACAACAGCTGGATTACAGGAGTTTTTATTGTCTCACATTTATTTCTTAATGTAACACAATTATAGCTTGTAATTATTATATGTAACTCTTCCTTCCTCTATAAATACGAATATATTGTTAGAAGAGGGGGAGAGAGGCCAGAAGACTTGTAAGCAAAAAAAAAACTCTATAAAAATCTCTCTTTATATTAATAAAAGCTCCGCCGTGAATATAGGGTCCGGTACTGCCCGGATTTAGCTGAACCATGTCAAAAGACTGTGCATACTTCCATCTCTCTTCCTTTTCACCATCTCCATTATCCTCTATTCTACACATCCTTTAGATCAGAAAATAGCTTGGGGTTCAAGAACTACACACCCAATGACAGGAGTTTGGCATAACCAAATTTCGTTGTCAACATTTTAGTGCTAGAGGAAGGGCCATCTATTTTCTGCATCCATTTCCCTAGAACATCCATTCCCACAACAACAATGGTAAGAGGAAGAACCACTCAAAGCTCAACTACTCCAGTCTTTCAACCAGCAGATGCTCCCATTATGAGGGCTCACCAGCATTCTACTGTCCCTAGAACTGAAGAGGTGCAAATGCTTAGCCAGCCCCAACTGGCACTCAAAAATACAATAAGAGAGTTGGCTTAAACTATTAAAGCATTGGCACAAGCACAAGCCCTGAGTGTGCAAAGATAAGAAGAAATCATGGCACAACTCTGGCAATTCCACAAAGAAGCTCAGAAGGAAACTCATGAAGATCACGATACTCAATGACTGGGGGGGCTCACAACAAGCAGAAAGCTCTATCTCTCATCCCAAAATAAGAGACCAGATAATGAAGGAAGTCCTCCAAAGGCTTAAAAGGCTAGAAGAATGCCCATGGCCTCAAAGCAATCGACCTCACTACTAGGGGAGCTCACCATTTTCTATGGAGATCAAGATGCAACCTCTCCCACAGAAACTTAAAGTGCCCACGATCCCGCTATATGACGAAAATAGCGACCCGAGTGACCACTTAGATATGTTCAATATCCAAATGGATCTTCAAACTACTGACCCCCTGGTGAAATGTTGTGTCTTTCTAGCCACATTAGAAGGAATGTCTCGGGCATGATTTAAAAACCTCCTAGCTCGCAATGTTAGTAGCTAGGAAGAATGCCAAAGAAAATTCATTAACCAATATCGGGTGCTAAAGAGGCAGCTCGCGCCTTCTTGCCATCTCGCAATGATCTTTCAACGTAAGAACGAATTGCTGAAAGACTATATAGCCAAATTCAGGCACGAAGCTAACTCCATGGAAAACCCTTTGGAGGAAAGTATCTTAACAACCATCTTAGTGGGACTTCACAAAGATGGAAATCTATACAGAAGTCTCTACAAGTTGCCAACTCAAAACCTTACCAAATTCTAAGAGCGAGTTGCCAAACAAATAAGATGGGAAGAAACCTTCAGAATGAAGGAGCCCAAGCAAAAAGCAGATGCCATTGGTCCCGTTACAAGCAAAAAGAGGAATGATGAAAGTCGTAGTCATGACCCCACTCCTCAGCTCATAAAGAAGGCAAAGCCCCAACAACCTAGAGGTCACTTTGAAAGCTACAATGTCCTGTCAGACACGTAGGATAAAATTTTTGTCGCAGAAAGGCATAATGAAGACTTTGGAAGGCCCAAACCAATGAGAGTGCCCACCAAGTCCAGAGATTTAAGCAGATTTTGTGCTTATCACAACAAGGCTGGACACACCACCGTAGAATGCTGGGCATTGAAGAATGCCATAGAAAATCTCATCAGAGGAGGTCGATTACAGGATTACGTGGTAAGGCCGTCAGTACAACGAGCTCAATAGGCCCGACAGATCACTGATCGAGAGCCAGAGCCCTCCATCAGGACCATTTCTAATCCTGTGACATTTTCTTAAGATCAATGATAATCTCAAAGAAGTTGTATGAATTGTTCTATGCTGAATTAATGTAATTTATAGCCGACTGGCCGAAAAGCACTATCCAGACAACGAGTTTTCATCTAGCCATTTCAAGGATACATCCAGGGGTGAGATGGCACGAGGCCTACCCCGTCGATACATCCAGAGTAGAACATATCCCACAAGCTGGTACCAAGAGTGCAAATTCCTCGACCACTGAGCAATGAGATTGCTGTCTCACTGAGCAATAAGATTGCTATAGGGCTAAGCAATAAGATTGCTGTGAGGCTGAGCAACAAGATTGCTGCCTCGCTGAGTAACGGGATTACTGCAAGACTGAGCAATGAGATTGCTAACAAGATTGCTACCTCACTGAGTAATAGATTACTACGAGATTGAGCAATAAGCTTGTTGTGGCACGAAAATGCAATCTCACTTAGTGACGAGCTATCATCTTGCTACTAGAAGACAAAATTGAGGGTAAGATGACTCTTGATCCTACCTCGGAACAAAAAGCATAACCAAAATTGGCATAAAGCCTACCTCAGCAATACACTCAAACCCAATAATTGACTATAAGCTCCTCACATCACAAGGATACTGAAATAAACTTGTTGCAGCTCTCATGCAACTAAGTATCCACAACTAGCATGTGGATAGGAAAGTCATAGCTTGCACACAAACTCTCATCAGTCACAGCTTGTATGCGACCTAATTCTTACTTGTTGAAGGCAACCAAATAAAGAAGAATCAAAAAGCACAGTCGATTGGTCAGAAGGAGATTTCATTAATCATCAGAAATATACAAACAATGGTGCACAAAGCATCCAATATAACTTTTAGAAGCTACACAGAAGAGCTCATACATTAAAAAGCCTTAACGAGGTAAGATTATATCAGAAGAAGAAGAAATATAGAAATAGAGGCAAAAGCCTAAAAGCCTAATACTACCATTCCGATAAGAAAATGAAGAGCCAGCCACCGGGAGATGAACTCCCACCAGCAGGAAGACCTGCAACTCTACTCCTGCAGTCTTCCCATCCCCAGCCAACAATTCCTCTTGGACCAGACCCCATGTAGTTCAAAAAGGTACCAAGAGCCTAATCAGTGGTGCTAGATTCTATGGAAAGAGTCGGGGAAGATAATCTAAGATTTGCATAAGACTCCCCAAGAGTTTGCGAGACAGATCCTATAGTGAAGCCACCTACAACAGGCTATCCATGCCTCCAAACACTCTGCAACAGGCCATTCATGTCTCAACAAGCTTCACCAGAAGCCAAGATATCAAAAGCACAAGGAGCTCAACAAACTCCTCTGAGGAAAAAAGAAGAAAACCCTTAGGGCATAAAAAGACTAGCTCGGTCCACTAAAAAATCCAGAAGACATTTAGATAATCTTAATCTGACAGCCCAAAGCAAATGGTAGTGCCACACTAATGGCCAAAAATTACAAATAGAAGAAAACATGGCCTAAAGCAGAATGAAAAGATAGAAAAGAAACCTAAAATGACAAATCAAGCAGGCAAGGACTTTGACTACAAAAAAAGTCTCAGAAAAATTACAACTCCCAGTCCACAAAGTGAACCAAAAGTTAGAGGGCTTGTGTTATAGGTAAAAATTGGCTTTAAAGAATGGGACCAGCACAAGCCCAACAGAGGCTAAGTTACTCAGCTCGTTGAAGACGCCTGGTAAGCACCACCTCACTCATCGCTAGAAGGTAACATAACAAGGTCATCATAAGACTAGCTCGCTAAGCAGCCAACCGCCCTACTCAAGCTCGCTATGTTACAACAACAACATTGAGCTCACTAAGCAAACTGTAATAGTGACCTCGAGCTGAGAATCTCCACTTGAGAAGACAGACATCTCGTTTAAAAGAAGTGGGATGTAATGTAAAGCACACATATGCTAGTCTACAGCTAACAAGAGGGGCCCACCCCGTAAAAAATAGCCTGCAACAGTCGAATTGCAGAAGTTTTTATTGTCTCACATTTATTTCTTGATGTAACATAACTGTAGCTTGTAATTATTATATGTAACTCTTCCTTCTTCTATAAATAGGAATACATTGTTAGAAGAGGGGGAGAGACGCCAGAAGACTTGTAAGCAAAAAAAACTCTGTAAAAATCTCCCTTTATATTAATAAAAGCTCCGCTATGGACGTAGGGTCCGGTACTACCTGGATTTAGCTGAACCATGTTAAAAGACTATGCACGCCTCCATCTTTCTTCCTCTTCACCATCTCCATTATCCTCCATTCTACACATCCTTCAGATTAGAAAATAGCCTGGGGTTCAAGAACTACACACTTGTTGACAGAAGTTT
The DNA here is from genome assembly GCA_026873985.1 of Saraca asoca. Taxonomy (NCBI): domain Eukaryota; kingdom Viridiplantae; phylum Streptophyta; class Magnoliopsida; order Fabales; family Fabaceae; genus Saraca; species Saraca asoca. The sequence goes on from JANHAO010006944.1 coordinate 7,553, forward strand.
AGCATAACCAAATTTTGCTATCAACAATTAGCAACTCTTAGGTTGCCTCCCAAACAAAGCCTTTGTTTAGTGTTGTTGGCTCAATGGAGTAGCTCTCTTCAATTTGACTTTAATTCTAAAATTAATGCTTGTAGCATTGAAGATTGCAACATCATTGTCATCTCTTTAACTTTAAAATTGATCTTCAATGGTTTTTCAATCTGCATCAAGCCTTTAAATTTTATAGTCTCTCATCAAATTCCATGGAGAGTGTGCCATCACAGACATCAATTTTGGTTCCATCTATTTTGAGGAAAAGTTTTCTTAGAATGATTGGGGTTGAATTTGGTGAAGTATCATCCTTTATATTCAAAATGTAGAAATTAATTGGAAAGATGAAATCATTAACCTACACTAAGACATATTCAACCACTCCTTCAAGGTATACATTAGGGCAGTTTGTCAACTATATAATTACACTAGTTTCTTTTAAAGGACCTAAATTCAAATATGCATAAATAAAATATAGCATTGCATTTATATATGTACCTAAATCTAACATAGTAAGTTTAAAACAACTTTTACCAATGACACATGAAACTATGAAAGTACTTGAATCCTTGCATTTTTGGGGTAATTTTCTTTGAATAACAATAGACACATCTTCCCTTACACTTATTTTCTCGTTATCTCTTAATTTTTGCTCTGTGATGCACAACTCTTTGAGAAATTTTGCATGCCTTGAAATCCTTTTGATTGCATGGAGTATAGGTATGTTCACTTCTACCTTTCTGAAAGCCTTCGAGATCTTTTTTTTCTTGTTTTTATTTCTTAGAATTACCCAATTTGATAAGAAAAGGAGGAAAAGCATAATTAGCAACTATAAGTTTAGAATTTACCTTTTCTTCTAAATTTTCTATCTCTTTCTACTTTTGTCTCTTATTGGCTAAAACTGGTTGGGCTTGATTGCTAGTCTTAATTTCTTTTCCACTCCATAACATTATTGCATTTACATTTTCTTGAGGATTCAAAACTTTTTGGAGGAAAGCTTTCCTGAAATTTGAGCCTCTAACTTGTTGATTGTGGTTACAAGTTAATTGATTTACATCTCTAGGTTATAAATGCTAGCTTTTGTTTCATGTTGAAATTATAGTGTACTATTTGCCAAAGTATGGACAATCTCTTTAAGTGATTTGCTCAAATTTGGAGCTTGGTTTACTTACTACATAGATTGGGGTGGAGGTTGATAATAAGCTTGGCTAGCTTGGTTTCTATAACTCATGTTTGGATAATCTTGCCAGCCAGAATTGTATTAGTTAGAGTATGAATCATACCAGCTGTGAGGTTGCCTTAGAATTCCCCTTATTGTATAAGCTTGCTAGATTGGTACCTCTTCTTGTAATGTTAGACACATATCAATATTGTGTCAAAATAGTGAGCAAATTCCACACACCTTGGCTACTTGCATTTGTCCTACAGCCAATTAACGAACCAAAGAGATTAACTTAGACATTTGACTTTTAATGCTAGATGTGTTTACCTTTTTAACCTTCTTTAGTGTATGGTCCATTTTGGTTGCAAATTATTATGAGTTAGTTGCCATGTTAGCAATTAGGTTCTAAACAACTTTTAGGGTATTATCAATCAATGCTCCTCCACTTATAGCATTTATCATACTCTTATCCATTAGTAGTAGTCCCTCATAAAAGTATTGGATCAGGAGTTAGTTACTTATCTAGTGATGTGGATAACTTGCACAAAGTTTCTTGAAATATTCTTAATACTCATATAGAGTTTCTCCATTATATTGATGGATGCCACATATCTCCTTTCTCATATTTGTAGCTCTTGAAGTAAGGAAATATTTTTCAAGAAAAGTATCCTCATCTCATACTATGAATTTATGAAACCTGATGGAAGGAAGTAAAGCCAATCCTTGGCTGAATTTGCCAAGAAGAAAGGAAAGGCCTACAACTTGATTTGTTCTTCTAAGATATCATGTGGCTTTGTGGTGGAACATATCACATGAAATTCATTCAAGTGTTTGTGTGGATCTTCACCAGCAAGACCACAAAAGGTAGGCAATAAGTGTGCTATTCTAGATTTTAGTTCAAAAGTAGCATCAAGATCATGGTACTTAATGCACAAGAATTGTTGATTCACATTAGAAGTAGCAAACTTTTTCAAGGTTCTATGATTGATAGCAATGTTTTCCAAATTTAGATTACTGGATAAGATGTTGGAGACTAGATCAATGGCTATGCTTATCTCATGTGATGAAACTCTTATTTGTTTGGGTGCTAAAGTAGTAACCTGAATAGTAGAAATACGTCAAGCCTCTCTTTTTGCAATGTTCTCTCAATTTCTAGGTCAAATTTCAACTTATAATAATGAAAGGATCAAGTCATATACAGATATCATAAAATAAAAAGAAAAAGGTAAAATCGTATAAGAAAAATCAGTAAATTAATGAAAAAATACTAAAAAAAATTTAAAAATCCTATCAAACAATGGAATTTCAGCAAAAAAAGGTAGTGGCCGTGGCAAAGCACATATTCTGATCAGCACATCAATTTCTTCAAGACTGATAAGTTTCATCCCCAAATTTTATCAAATATTTTTTAAAATTCTGTTGTCAAATTTGACCAAACATACCTTAAAGATCACAAAACCCAACAAAGGGGGTGAAGACACTAGAAATTATTCAAATTAAATAACCTAAATCCTAATTATACCAAAACACATAATTAATCAAACCAATCCTTAACAACGATACCAAAATCTCGATGATTGTTTAATCTACCAAAATTAATTTACTGAATTCCTTTAAATTTGTATTGTCAATGAGTCCATATTGAACTTCAAAGATTGGTTAATTAATTTATGATCCTAATATATTAAATGTACAAATCTTAAATGAAAAAAAGGGATTTTGTATTTAAATTCAAATTATTAAATAGAAAGCATAATTCACATTATAAAAAAAAACTTTAATTGGGAAAATTTTAATTCAAGAGATTCATACATTCTATTCACAGAACAATCATTGACACCTACATATTATTTCTTTTTTGATTACTTAGCCAAGAATCACCTAAATGAGAGAATAATTCTTATTTTTCTTTCCTACATTTATTAATTCAAGTCTAGTATCCAAATTGAATTCTTATTATTAACTAATTTGGTATTAAGTAATCCTAATTAGATTGATAACAACCTTATGAATAGGAAAAGGCTAAAATCGAATAATAATTTTACACCAGCACAGATCATTTAATTGATCTTACATTTTCGTTAGGTATTGAACGAAAACTGGTATCATAATCATTAATATCTAATCACCACCTATATTGAACTTTCATAATAATTATGGATTATATAGTTTAGCTAGCAATAATTACAATAGGCAACTAACTAATGGGCCCTATTAGAAAACTATCTTATGTAATTGTAAATCAAATAAAATAGAAAAATAATAGATTATTGAATTATAAATAATTTAAAATAGATCCAGTCTCACATTCTTGATAAATTGAAATAAAATTCCCTTGAATTAAAAAAATGAGTTTAGCAACTTATTGCAAAGAAAAACTAGAAGAAGAAGAAGAAGAAATTTGAAAGGGATTGTAGGTTTTTGTAACATCCCAAAATTATCAAAATTTATTTAAGATATAAAATGACTTTTTGGAAAATTAAAAAAAAATAAAAATTTTTTAGAACTTCAAAATTATAAATTTTGAGTTATGAGAAAAATCAGAAATAGTAGAAATTGATTATATGGATTTTACAAAACCCTTAAAATATCAAAAAGTTGATCAAGAATGTTCAAGGAATAAAAATTATAATTTTGAAATTTTATTTCCAGAAAACTTTAGAAATTTGAATCATTTTAGAAATTTGAAACAAGGATTATAGATATCAAATGTGCATGAAGATACTTAATTTAACTAATTTGTATTAAATTTTTGTAAATTTTAGAAATTAATAAGTGCGTTAAATTTGAACTCAAAATGAAAGAAATATAGAATAAGGAAATGGTCAACTTGCAGATAGTGAGAAGTTGACTTATCTTTTCCAGAAAATACCCTCTCTTAACTGGCTCACCCTTTCTTCTTAAGCCATCCTCGCACACCACACAAACTATGCAAAACTCTTATCTTCTTCTTCAAGTTTCTTCTTTCTCTTTCTAAACCTTCACTTTCTCAACCAATAAGCTCTCTAACTCTTCTTTTTATTTTCTCAAATTTTTACTATTGAATCTTCTCTTCTTCCTCTTCATTTTGACATCAAAATTATATTGATTCACTAAGTATAACTAAAGTTATGAATTTTTGAAGTTTTCTCTCATTATTAATGGTACTGTTCAACCAATGAATTAATTTAGTTTTTCTAACATTTTGAAGCTTAAATTTGTTAGATATAGCTTTATTCATAATATAGAAATCATAATTTAATCATATACGATTAGTTAACAAGAGAAATCTGTGAAAAATAGATTAGAAGCTAATATGCTATTATTTTTTATTTTGAAGAACATAGAAGATTTTGGTGAAATAGTTATAGTTTCTTGTCTAGAAGGTGAATGACACTTATCACTCTTATGAATTATGCATGATACTTACTTGAGATATGTTGATTTGTGGTACAAACTAGTAAAAAAAATGGGTTTTGTGATGATATGATGAAACTTGATGATTAAGTGGATTGTTGATATACTAATGAGTATGATGTTAAAATAATTGAGTTTGTGTTTGTTTATGCTTCCAAAAACATGGGATAATAAGATTCTATAGTGTGTCTATGTTGGAAATAAGTTCCCTTATTTTTCTGTTGTTAATATGCAAAATTTACTTGTGCAATTTAAACCGCACCAATTTGAACTAAACCTGCTATCATACCCAATAGTTTTTCTTAACCAATCCAAATCAATTTTGAACTAAAATTTTATGAGTTAAGTCGGCCAATCCTACTCAGTTTTTCAATTCTAATCGCGATTCTAATCAGGTTTAAAAATAGACTTCTTAAAAGTTTTCAAAATTTAACAAGCAGACTCACATTTTTAACTATATTTTCCTTGAGTTGAATCGAGCCTTTCATAAATAAATTCCTGATTCTAATCATGATCATGCTCATTTTTCTTTAGCGATTCTACTAGCAATTTTAATCGTACTTTTAGCAAAAACTTTAATTTGTTTAGTCTTATTTTCCTTTACTTGAAACTACACTTTATTTCTTTGATCCAAAACCATAGAAAGTCCAACTAAACATATATGGCAAATGTGATATCCTAAGGAAGTGGTTTATAAACTAACACAAATGAATACAATGTATATGCATACAATAATTTCCAAACAATGAGTTTAAAAGATAATGCAAATATAAGTTGAGAAAGCATTGCAATGATCATAAGTGACTGTGATTGTGCAAGTGTGTTTATTGCAAACAGTTATGTTGTGAAAAACTTGTTTTTGTCCATGAGACATGGAATGAGATATCATGATATATGAATAATTGTGTGTGAATAGCATTAAAATGTATCCATATGGAATTGATGAGGCATCCATTATAAGGATAAGTTAATTGCATGATTGGTAGTCTTTCAAACTAGATATGTGAATGATGAAATGTGATGAATAAAAAATGAACCAAATCTTGGATCTACACGTTCTAATATGATGAGTGAGATAAGGATGGTTTGAAGGAAAAAGGCTAGGATGAGTGGGACAAGGTTGGCCCGGAGTAACAAGATGAGCTATGAATTTGAATGTATTATTTGTTCCATATAGCTATTACTTGAATATTGGAACTCAATATTGTGAAATTGACATGCATAATGAACCTGAGAATGTGGTATATGGCTAAATGAGCCAAGATTGGCACAATTTGCTTAGATATGAATGACATAAACTTACCTTCAAGGTGAGTCTTGAATACTCTATAATTGTTTAGGAAAAGGACATAGGAAATGGTATTCTAGTTGAGTCATGGATATGCGAATTTCTATGCCTTGCATTGTGTGATGAATTCATATGTTCGGTATGTATTAGCTCATTGAGCCCCAAACTCATTGTTCTATGGATTATTTTTCAGATACTCAAGAATTAGTAGCCAATCCCTTCACAGACAAGTAAGATGGATAACCAACCAATAGAAATCACAGTTGATACTTTCACCACTACAGTTGACAGTTTATTAGGAGCATATAAAATTAAGATACATTGTATTATAATCTTAAACCTAATAGGATGTGAAGTATTACACGAGGTAGAGATCATCCCTCTATAACCCCCAAATGTGTTACTAATGATGGCTATAGGATGGTTCAATCCTTTGAAGATCCACCATCTAAGTTTCCTATGATCATCTTTTGAAAATGTATATAGCTGGGCCATCAAGACCTTAGGGACAGAGTTAGTCTAAACTATTCATTTGGATTCATTTATATTATAGGTTAAATTAACTTTATTTTGCTTTGTCCCTAAAAAGAAAACAAGGGTGTTGTAAATGAATGTTTTGTTAAGCTACCCAAGGAGAATGTATAGAAATTTTGAAAAGAAAATAGAAATGTTTAAAACATTGTTCAAAAAAGGCACATGCCTTAATGGGCAATGTCTCTGTACATTATGTAGATTTAATTTGTGTCTGTGTATATACATATATATATATATATATATTAGTGATTTGTGATCACGTGTGTTCAATTTTCTCTCTTGTTCGCTCAATTTGAATCATTTGAATGATAATGAAATTCAACATGTCAAGAGTAAAATGAATTAGTAGAATTGAGATATAGGCTAGTGATTATCAATGAAAGAATTGATAGTCATGCTGGTCATGACTAGAGGCTTAAGGTCATGATAGTTTTCTACCCTAGAGGAACTTCTATTTATATATAAAATAGAGGGAATTAACCCTTCATGATTCTAGAGTGATCCTCAAGTAATCCTAATTCAGTTAGAATTTTTGCTTTGGTTTCCATTTTTGGCTTTGGTTGCTAATTTTGGTTGGACAAGGCAAAATTTGATTTTAATCTCTTCTAGAAAGTTATAACCATACTCCTTAATACTTCAATGGACTAGGCTTTACTCCAATAGAGGTTTTCAACTCAAGTTATGGATTAAAAACCAAAACTAGTTCAGAGCAGTCTAACTCATATCAAATTCTGTAACTTAACTTAACAGTATTTTTTATCTGTCAAAATGATAGTTTTGATTTGAGTCCTTCATGAAAATTATAAATATGGATCTCAAATTTCTAATGGACTTAAGTTTGCATCGATATAAGGTTTATAGTTTCAAATATCATGAAAATACTATGATTGGTTTAGGTTTTAGTAAGGTTAGCATTTCACTTCAACTTTTGGATTAATTTCGAATATCCAAATGTTCGAACTAGACTTGGAACCTATAATAACAATTGTTGGTCTTTTTCATAACTTTCTAATGATATAAAAATCATTCTAAATGAAAGTTTAGAACTCTAAATATAATTAAAAGTGTCAAATCATTTATCTTAATTTAAATTAATCCTTTAATAATTTCAATCAAATCACATCATAAATTAAAATATAAATAATTTTATTTAACATATAAATTTAATAAAAGATTAAATATAAAAAATAAAATATATAAATATTGCAACGAATGTCTTCATTTTATTTATTCCCTTGACTTCATTGAAGTGGCTATCAAATTTGAATGTTTCCAAAAAAAAATATCAGCAGCCATGATGTTGACGTGATTTGTTGTTCTCCCCCTTGGCACGCATTGACCAACGGGGCCAAGACGACGTGAATGACGACGCGATTTGTTGTTATCCAATCCAATGCGCTCAAGAAGAGGAACAGCAGCCCATCAGGCACCGAAGTTGTGATCCGAATGATAGGAGCTTGCGATGTAATTCATATATTAAATATTTAATTTAATTTAAAAATATTTAAAGCTAATAAAATGAAAATTTCTGATGAGCCGTCGTTGTTCATGATTATGTTGCCGAGGAAATTCTCTAATAAAGAGAAAGCCAAGGGCGGAGAGTGAAGAGGTCTCGGGATCAAACCAAAGAGAGTTTTATCCTCTCTCCTCTTTTCTTTGATGATTTCCAAGTTAAACTTCCATCCTGTAAAGCTGCCTACTCAAATATTCTGAGTTTTCCTTCTAAAATCATTGATAGAAGCTTTCTGATAATTGATACCTAAGGTAAGGATATGATGGTATTTTGAAAATAGAAGGATTATTTCCCAATTAATAGAAAAAATGAAGGAAGTTTGAAAGAAAGAATAAGTACACATTTCTAATCTGTAGTTAAAAAAAAAAAAAAAGGAATTTATTGCTCCTTTTTTAATTGAAATAAGTTGAAATATTATGTGAATTTATCAATTACATGGCAATGGCAATTGTTATTTGGATGACATGTTATTCGGACTTCGCCATAACCTCCGGGAGGAACTGTAATTTCCGAAATAAAATTTATTGATACTTATTTGGTATAGATTAGGGCAATAATAAATTACTTTTTTCGTTTCTTTTCATCTTTTGTTTTGAAGATTTTTTTTTTAATCTGTCTTTGAAAATTAAATATGTATTTATTGTTTTTTAATTTTGTTTTTTTTATTTTAATAAATAGTAAACTACTTCATACATCAATTGATTTTTAACAAATGATATATTAGTAAAATAAAACTCTTTTATCCTAAAATTAGAGTTATTTAGTACCCTCCTTAATCCTTGTATATTTATCGAAGGAATGAAGGGAGTATGATCATGATTATCAAACTCACGATTTTACTCAAACTTGTAAAGTCCTACAAATTCGACTCGTGAAATTGATCAAGTTTAGTCATTATGAAAGATATTGAACAAAAATATCATATATACACATATAAAATTATAACATCCTCATAAATTTATAAAAATTTATTAATATTTAATAAGAATCATGATATAAAAAAATAACAATACAATAAGTATAAGTCAATATTAAAGCAATCTTAATATCATAAAAAATTCATTATCAATAAGAGTTACAACAATTAACAAAAGTCATCAAGCAATTTGAGATAATCATTGTTATCTTTTTCATCATTAGATTCATCAATACTTTCAATTCTAGAAATAGAATCATCATCAAATTCATCAAATTACACATCAAACATATTAATCTCTTGATTGTTAGTCTCATCCTCATGAGTCATGACAAAGGTTTCCACTAGTTTTACTAGCATCTTTAGTTGTCTACTCATTATTTGAATGAAAATTCTCAAAATCAAATTTTACACTTCTAGGTGCATGCTTGTTTCTTGGTTTCAAGTTGCACATTATATATATACTAAATCATTCATTTTCTTTTGGTGCAAACAATTTCTTCATTGTGTATGAATATAAATTAAACAAAAGAAAAAAAAAAGTTCAAAAGATAAGCATTCTTAAGTAGTCAATAAGTTAAATAAGTTCAAAAAAAAAAAATAGTTGAACTTATCATTTCAAAAGTACTCCAATTGTACTCACACCCAGATGAACTATGAGTTAAATTAAGAATTTGAATAACAAACCTTTTTAATTCTAGATAACTATCTTTATACGCATCCCACCACTCAACAACAACAAGTGACATTTTTCCTCAATTTGTTATTGCAATGTCACATCCAAATAAATCTTTAGGATTTTAGGAATTCCAAAAATCTGACTAGAAAATAAAAACTTTAATTTATTTATTTTTAATTTTTTATATCAATTAATTTAATTGTAATTTTTTTCCTTTTTAAAACTTGGACATATGGGTCAACATTAATGATCTAATTTTTTATTGATATTTTTCACTTTTTTGTAACCCAAAATAATAATGTTCTAAAGTCGATAAACTCAATCAAGTTTACAAGCCTACCGAATTTGACCAATTTGGCTACAAGTCGGAAAAGATCAAGTTTGAATGTTTGAGTTCACTTAATTGAGTTCAACAAACTCTTGAACTCATACAAATTTACGAGTTTACTTTTCAATATGACAAGCATAAATATGACTTTAATAATGTGATCATAATTCATTTTATCTTCTTTCTTTTTTAAGGTAGGCATTTGTTAATCCGTGTCTAGCATTGATAAAGAACATTGAAAACTATATTCTTAAAACAAAATTAATGGCATTATAAGGTTTTCAATTAGAATAATAAATGTATTTTCTCTAAAATTCCTTTATCAAATTAGTCAATGTTTAGAATTTTGCAATTAGGACTTTGACGGTTAGCATTTAGGGTTTTAAAATTTAATATTTTATTGTCAGGGAATACGATTTAGTGGTTGAGATTTAGTTGATAGTAATATGGGTTTACTTTTTATTTAAAAAAACTTGAAAGTAGTTTTGTTATTAAAATAAAATTATTAAAGAATTAATTATGAGTTGAAAATAAGTTCAAATAAAATCACATAAATTTTGATAAACTATGTTAATACTAACTTAAAATCACAATTTTAGAAGTATTGGTTAATAGCCTTTAGTGTTTTAATTAAGCTTTTAGAAGCATTTAAAAATTAATATAATTTAAAATCATGATTAAGTAATAAATTACTTTATATGTCTTATTTTCAATAATGAATTTTTATCTGTCTATAAGTCTTTTAACAGTAATTTTCTCTTAAAAAATAAATTATTACTAGAAGTCATTCAAACATAAAATAAATTCATAAACTTAATTTATTAATAATTAATTATACTTATAATTTGCTATACATCACTAAACAAAAAAGCACACTTGGATCTCACCAGATTTCTTGCACGGGAAGAGTGAAAGTTAATTTTTAAAAAAAAAAAGAATAGAAGATACAAAAGAAGAAAGATGATCAAGTCGAGGTGATCCACGCACGCTGCAAGCCTCGGTCTAGATACTTGGCCCAGCATCCTTTTCTTGTGCATGTTATAGCAAAAATTTTGACGTTTGGAGTACCAAAGAAAACAACTATGCGTGTTTGAATTGTGATTTTTGGGAACAGGCTTGGTGCTTGTTTATACTTTTTCGATACATCAATTACAACACTTATTGTTTAGGTACGATGCAAGTTACAGAATAAAAGGACATAGAATCTATTGCTGCAAGCACAAAGCCAACGATTCTTTTGCTTTCTACCAAAATATCAATTGCTATTTATAAATTTTACCTCACCACCCACCATATACTTAATTAAGGTTAAACAAAGAATTCCCTGAACTTTGTCAATTATTTTCTTCCTGCATGATGATAAGAAGATAAACAAACTCTTTTATCATTTGAACTAACACTTATTGACGGGAATTTTTTATATACTCAATCACAACGAAAGATTTTTAATTGAACTAAGTAGATGCAATTGAATATACCAAATTAGTCAGAAGTTGAATATATAATTTTTTATTATACTTTAATTTATTTTCTTTCTCTTATTTAATTTGTTGAATAAACAATATATTGAACAAAATTTTGTTTTTGATTGCATCAAATAAAATTAAGAGAACTAGATCAGATTAAAATATTAAGATTAAAATTGTAAAATCATACTTTTAAATGGATATAGAAATAAATATTAAATAATACATACATATATATAATATACATACATATATAGTTAAATGGGTTGGCTTAATAAGCCAAAAAGTTTGATCTAAATTAAATAGGCTAGACATATTTATTAAATAGCTCAATATATTGGTTTAAGCCTAGTTTATTTAGTTAAATAAACAAGTCAAACCAAGCCTTTAATGAAGTAGGTCATAGGTCACTCATGAAGGTTTATTTCAACCAGAAAGTTCAATGCACATAATCTAAATATACTTAATATAATTTAGAATCTCCTCAACTATAATATATGTCATTACTCTCACTCAAACAATAAGAGCCAATTGTCAACTGTATTAATTTGGTGAGATTCATACATATTAAAAATTAGATTTTTCAATTTTCACCATATTAGAAACTATAGAAGCTGATAATTGACCTTTCTTTTTTGAATGGAATAAGAACACAATGTTATAATTAGAGTACATAAAAACTTCTCCCTCTTCAATATTGATAGATAATTTATCATCATAAGTCCCTAAATATATTGGATGTCATGTTCTAAAGTATAGATCCCTTCAATTTTAGGTGTAAATTTAGAAGAGAAATAGATATAAAAATATATATTAAATAATGTATCTCTATAAAAAAATTGTGAACTCCAAAATAAAAAATTGTGTTTAAAAATTGGGGTGAACAAAATTTCATGTTATAAGCTTAAAATGATTGTGATAATACATCTTATTACTAAACGTTTTTTTTTTCCTAAAAGAGAAGACACAAATTTCTTTGTTGGTTCATGATTAAAAGTTAAGAGTTGCTGTATACATATTTTTTTAATTAGATGGTTAGAATTTATTTTTATTTGTAAGTAACTTCCTATATAAATATTAGTTTGAAAATTTTTATCTAAATTATTTGACATAACTAATATTTGTAAATTTATACAGTTACATGGTAATATAATAACGAAGAGTTGTTTATTAAAATAATAAATTGTTGTAATTTAAATGAAATATTCAGATATATACAATATAATCAAATCAACTAAAATAAAAAAAATTTCAAGATTCTTAATTTTCTTAATAATTTTCATAACTAGGGATCTAACCTTATATTATGATATAACAATACAAATCAATAAATTTTACTATATTGAATAAGTGTATATGAAATTTTTTAAATTAATTATGATATAAAATTAATTACAAATGAAATTAAATTTTAGTAATCTAATTATAAAGAAAAAAAGTATGATAACAAAATTAAATTTTCTCAATATCTTCTTTTGTCATTTTCTTTCTTATTTTAAAGAAAGAAAAACATCTCCAATTTTAAGACGCGCCACTTCAATGCAAGAATAAAATATATATCTATTTTTTTTCCTAAATTTACACCCCCTACAAAAAATAGTGGGGATCAATGTTGGAGATTGGTTTGATATTGAATCCTATTTACCTATCCAAAGGGCCTAACCTTTAGTGGGCCCAAAATGGGAAACAGAGACTCTATACCAATGTTTTGTCTAGCATACAGTGGGTGAAGCTCCGGTGTCCGTTCTACCAACAAAATAAATCTCCCACTTTCCATTTCCAGTTACCCATTCGCTCTATTTAGTGCTTTACTTATCAGTACCACACATAATATATATATATATATATATATATATATATATATATATTCCTTTGTTTCTTGAAAGTTCCATTTCAGAGATAACGGCACATTGGTATTGTCTTACAGAATTGGTAAGCACCTGAAACAATATTTGATTGGCTTTAATCTAAACAAAAAAGAAGACAAGTGCGTGAGCCCAGCAAA
>JANHAO010006945.1:0-20723 GCA_026873985.1 Saraca asoca
CCTATATAGATTTCTAACACCTAGAAATCTCAAATAAATGAAATAGAATAAGAAAGGAATTGAAAATTACAATACCAGAGTTTGATATGAATATCTTAAACAAACCATAATAATCTCAGGTAATCTTTGATCCAATCAACTTGAAGAAATCTTAGAGAAATGATGAAGTAGAGAGAAAATTGTATTCAACTCTTTCTCAGATGTTTTTGTATTAAATTGTGAAGAAAAATAGTGTGAAAATGTTTATGAAAGGTAGTTAGGCTTGAATAGCTGTTGTAATCGTCTGTAACAGAATAACTGAATTTCAATTGTCTCATCAAAGTAGCATCAATTACAATATGTTATTCACTAACTCATCAATGTGTAATCGAAGAAAATACTACTATTCACAGCCTTCACATCGATTACTGCATAGAAATGGCCATATTTCCTAACCGTCGGTAAAAATTATTTTCTTCATGCATTGGTGTGACTTCGATTGCCATTTGAACTTTTTCATATGTTCTTCAATGCATTGATGTCACATTGATTCAAGGTGTAAAAAATTGTTTTATAAAGAATTGTTTTCTTCAAAGAGTTTCTCTACTTCATTGTTCAGTTAAAAACATTTGGATCAAATATCATCTAAACTTATTTACAAAAGATCCTATCAAAGAAATAAATCCTAAAAAAAAACTAATCTTGGATCTCTTGAATCTTGAATGAGTATCAACTATCTTTTGAACCTGTAAAATAACACATCAAAAATACTAGAATATATTGTTAAATAAAATTATTTTTTAACATTAAAACCAAGGAAAATATGTAGCTTAGAATAGTCTAAGCTAACATTATCCATGCTAGAATGTGGTGAAGAACTTGCAAAAAATGGATCTCCTTCAGTGCCTGAACTTGGAAAGGAAGGTATTGAAGCTAATGATGCTGTTATAGGGTCCTGATTTAGGCCAAATTGGTGCCTGCTCACTCTTTTCAATTCTTGTAAGGTTCTCTCAATCTTTGGATCATATATTAGCTTAGGAATATGAGAGGATTGAGTTATACACAAAAAGCTTGATAGGTGATCAAAAACTAAAAAAAAATTGAGGTGAAAAAAAATAGAAAAATAATTTAAAAACTATTAAAAAATTGAAAAATCATAGAAGATGACATAACTTGGCAAAAAAGGGGGGCTCACAACATGGTTGTGAATTTTGCTTAGAAGATCCAAAAATGGTGACATACCAAATTTGAGATTCTAACTACATAGGAAATTTTGCCATCCAATCCTGCCAGAAAAACTGAAAACTAAGAAAACTAATCAAAAGAGAGGGATAAAGGCTGAATTCAAAGCCTAATACTAATATTGATATCCTAGTATTGTATAAGACTGAAAATAAACACAAATAAACTAGCTAATCCCTAGCAACGGTGCCAAAATTTGACGAATGTTGGAACTGGTCAAAAATAGTATTGGATCACCAAAGCTAGTTGTTAGGGTGTGTCTAGGTTATGTCCACAAAGAGTGATGATCTATTTTTTGTGTTTACAGTATGGAATGGGGGTTGGCTAGATAATTACAATTAAGAATTGAGTCAAATAGGTTGCATGCAAAGCAAAACAGAATCAACAAATAAGGGAATTTAAATGTACGAAGGTTCAATCCAAAAGGCTTTTGCAACCCATTCATTAACCGATCATTAACTCTAATATTTCATTCCCATTTTGACTGCCTAGCCTAGATATTAATTAAGCTTAATATCTAATTAATCCTTATTAATTTCCCCTAAACTAGCCAATTAAATTTACCATCTAATTGGCTCTTATTACCTAATCAATGGAAGCCTAGCACTTCTACCAATTTAACAATAGCTTTAAGTTCTGAAAACAATAGGCCTAATTAATTGAATCACCTCAGTAGTAACTTAATTAACTACCCTTAATTTCCTAAGTAAATTGACTCACCCCAGTAGCAAATCAACCTCCTATTGCTACATCAACCAAATAGCCACTAACATCCAAAGTTATCATAGAAATTTGGCTAGCATTAGATCATAATAAGTAATTAATTAATGGATCCTATTAATTAAATATCCAATGTAATTATATAGTAAAATCAGGAAATCAAAAGAATCATAGTAAAAACAAATTGAAATTAAGGTCAAGTTTGACAATCAAGAAAGAATTGGTGCAGAAATTCCCTTAAATTGATATGAAAATTTAGTTACACATTAATGGAAAGTAAAATGCAAAATTAAAAAGGGAAAGAGTAAACTAATTACAAATGGATTCTTGCCTTAGTAGAGCTTCTTTCCTCCAAAAGTTAGAGACAATACATCAATGAGTGTAAAGATATTATGAGAGAGGCTCAACTAACTAATCAAAGGCTTAGTGCACTGCCTCTTAGTTGAACTACGATTTTGGGTTGGAAAAAGCCCTCTTTAGATGTGGCATTCTTCATATAAAATGTAGTTAGCTTTCTAATGGCCTTGACCTTATATAAAAACTCAGTTTCTAGCTCAAGTTATAGGCTAAACACCATGACAGCTTCTTAGAGCAGTCAAACTCATAATAAATTTAAATACTTAAGTTCACAATCATATGATTAAATCAAAACAATATAGTTTGCTCTTAAGCCCTTCATGAATGTTGTAGGGTTGAATCTTACCTATCTAATGGGTTTTAGTTTGCATCGAAATGATGGGTGGAACTTTACTTATGATGAAAATATTGAAATTGGGTTTGAGTCATAGCATTGCACTCTGTTCCAACTTTCAGGCTTTATTTTATCTTCAAAATGTTTGAAGTGAACTTTAGGCTCCCATGACTTTTTTATCTCTTTCTCTTAGCTTTCCAAAGACATAGGGATCACCTAAAACCGAGGTCCAAAACTCCAAATATGCCCAAAAACCTGAAATACTTTGAAATAGTATAAATTTATCAAATAAATTCAATTAAGTACAAAAATTTAGCAAACCATAAAACCAATCTCAAGTGATCAATTAAGCATATAAACATGACAAAAGCTTAAGTATAAATGGATATAAAATATATATAAATTGTGATCATCAAGAATACAATTGGATAGGATCATATACTAAAATCCAATGCAATTCCACACTCAATGTTATATGTGCTTTTAAGTTATTTAATGTTCTATTATGTTGTTAAATTTTTACACATTTATTGTTACGCATTCAAGAGCAATCAATAAAAAATCTAAAAATGAATCTATAAGAATCACACTAGAGCATTTAGTAAAAAAATTTAAAAAAATAATAATACATGTTCTAGAGGATGACTACTACTATTCCAATTATACATGAAAGAACTATTTCTAAGCAAAAAACTATTCCCAATAGACAAACATTGAAACATATATGTAAAAACCTATTCCAATCATAGAAACACCAAGCAAAAAAGATAGGGTTTTAGATATTGTAGAAACCAAATGAATCTTTAAAATAGAATAAAGCAAAGAGTAAAAAGCCATACCAATTGGATGGTTGGAACCTAACTGCATAACCAAACTGCACATATAAACACCACAACTAATGGAGACAAAGAAAAAAAAAATTCAAGCTTTTAGTGGAAGAATATAATACCAACATGACATTAGACTAAAAAAATATAGATATATTGTTAACTACATCAAGTTCAAAGTAAGGAAGAAAAATACTTGCTTTCAAATTACTTATACTCTATTAGGACTTTTATCAAACACATGGTAGGCATCTACATCTATTATGGTAGAAACATGATAGATAGTTAGACTTGAGGACAGAACACAAATGGAGAAGCAAGAGTTTACATGTTCACCAAATAACAGATTCAAAACATAAGAAAGAAAGCAAACTAACCTTTAGGTATCAATGGCTCTAACCAAAGATGTTGAAAAAATTAGCATAATGTAATGCATGGTGAGGAAACAATAAAAACATTTTGAATAGAAGTATTAACGGTAAAAACTACTAAGATGGTGGCCATTAATACAAAGAAAACAAAGGCATAACAAAACTAAGAGATTTAAACCTCTGTAAGACAAATAGGTAGTCATTAGGGCTAACCTAAGTCTAATTTGAAATAGTTAAGGAGTCCAAACCTATAATTGAAACTAGAAGAGGAAAGCCTGAGCAAATAGTACAGACAAAAAAGCCTAAATAAAGGGATTTAGGGATAAGGAACTGAATAGCATCATATTCAAAAATAAATATATTATAGAAAATGAAAAAAAAAACTAAAGATATCATAGCAATATCAAAAATCAATAGGGAAGACCAATAAGAATTTTGGGAATAAAGAAGCCTAGAGGAAGAGATTAAACCTGTCCATTTGAAAATCATCCAAGTATCATTCTATTGTAACAATTGTATGTAAATCAAAATAATCACAAAAAAAATCTTACAAAAAATTTTCTTTAATCACCCAAGCGCCCTTCCTTATAGTAGTAGTGGATTAATTCCACCAAGGTGTCATAAAATGAGACTTGTGACTAAATTCGGCAAGCAAATATACTCAGATTCAGACGAAACTTGGCACAAAAATCAAGCATGAAAAGAATATTATATAGCATGAATTTGGGAGAAAATGTACACATATATTATTTTTTCTATTTTTCCCATTTTGAGAATATTTATGTAATTTTGACCAATGTTACTTGTTTAATGTGAGTAGATAAACACATGATTATGATCATTAGATTTTTGTCTTCGCATCAATGTACTATAGTGCATTAGAACACTTTCAAGTTAGAAGAAAAGCCTTTATATCAACCAGGAAAAAGTATGTTTACTTGTACCATTAGGGCTTTGACTTAGAATGCTCTTTAGGGGGAGTATTTGGTAATCTGAGGTGAGTATCGAAGTACTAGTCTTAGGGATTTACTGTGTGGTTTGATGCCTCCCCTACATACTTAGGAGTCTATAATGAGGCTTTTACATAAATGAAAGAAGTAGCCAGTTTGACTTATGAAAAAAAATAGAAGGAGGGGTTTTTATATAAGCTTTATAAAGTAATCATGATGTAGAAGTCGGTACAGAGATGACAAAATGACTTCTAGATTAGTCCTATCCAATCCTGAGAGAAAGGTTTTTTTGGTTAAGGACCCTTCTTGAACAAACCCCTCTTTAATTAAAATATTATCCCACGAAATTTATCCTTTTTTGACCATATTTATCCGTATTTGTTCTAATTATATAATCACATCATGTTTGCCGATATAAATGACTTAGTTGCCTTTATATGGTTCCTTATGTACTATGTGATTTGTTGCTTATAGTTGCCTCGATGAGATATAAATTGTGGGTGCTTTCTATTATTTTTGAAACTAAGATAATATATGACTAATTGGCTGGCTTATTCTCAAGTACTAAGTGACTAAGTGCTGAACGAAAAGTCTAAGTGCCACACATTTCTATAAATAAGTTGTTGGATTGTGACACAAGGGCACACACAAATAACATAAAAATAGATAAAAAAAAAGGGGACAAAAGGGAAACAATGTAATAATATTTAGGTGGAAAAATGTTATATCAGAGCTTAACACTTGACCAAAAAAAAGTGAGAAAAGTTAAGCAATTTTAGATGCATCTGATATCTTTTTGCATGGGATGAAGCTGACTATTTTGGAAAATCTATCCACAAGAACAAAAATTGAGTCAAATCCTTGTGGTGTCTTTGCAAGTCCCAAATCAAAATCCATTGATAGGTCTTCCCAAGGTGCATTAGGAATTGGCAATGGTGTATATAATGTAGAATTTTGCTTATTCCCCTTAGAAATTCGACAACCATGACATTAGTATATGATTTTTTCCACATGCCCCCCCTTAATCGTGGCCAATAAAATCAATCTTCCACCAAATCAACAATTTTATCCCTTCCAAAATCTCCAATAAATATACTCGAATGTTGCTCCCACACAACAAAGTCATAAATTAAAGTATTTAGTAAATGCAATCGATTCCCAAAAAAAAGGTAACCATCCTTCAAATTGTAATTAGGATGTTTACCAATCTAATTGGCTTCCAAATCTACATAAAACAGATCCAAAAGATGCATCACTGACATATGCTTTCTTTAATTCTTCAAAACCAACCACTTTCACCCACAAAACAGACAACAACATTGCTCTCCTACTAAGAGCATCAACAACTCTATTTTCAACTCTAGAACAATGCTTGATGACAAAGGAAAATTGCTACAAATAGGTGGTCCATTTAGCATGTTTAGCATTTAAGTGTTTCTAAGCATTGAGGTATCTTAATTCCTCATGATTTGAGTAAAGAACAAAATCCTTGTAGGAAAGATAATGTTTCCAATGTTTGACAGCTTGCACAATAGCATAAAATTCTAGATCATAGGTAGAGTATCTTCTCTTTGCATTGTTTAATTTTTCACTGTAAAAGACAATAGCATGCCCTTCTTGATTGAGAATTGCTTAATTCTTAAATAGGATGCATCACAAGACACCTCAAATACTTTATCAAAATCTAAAAATTTGAGAATTGGTGCTATTACCATCTTTATTGATTTCTTTAAAAGCATTTTCTACATCTTGGCACCATACAAAGATATCCTTTTTAAGACACTCAATAATGGGTGCCACAATAGAGTTGAAATTGCATATAAAATGTCTATAAAGTTAGCCAAACCATGAAAACTTCTAATCTCACTTAGATTGGTTGGCGTAGGCTAATCAAGTATAGCTTTCACCTTCTCTTGATCAGCTTTAATACCTCTTGAACAAACAATAACTCTAAGAAGTTCACTTGATTACTAAAGAACTCATACTTCTTAAAATTAAAATTAATGTATAGTTTTTTTTGCCTTTGAGGTCTCTAAAACTTGTCTTAAGTGAAGTAATTGCTCCTCTTTATTGTGGTTGTAAATCAATATATTGTCAAAATAAATGACAACAAGCCTTTCAATATAGGGCCATCGAATGACTCATTACCCTCATAAAGGTCCTAGAGCATTGATAAGGCCCAAAGGTATTACCAAACACTCATAAATTGGTTAGGTGGTTTTCTCTGTTGTTGAATCTTTTTAAGATGAGCCATTGTTTTTTTGGTTCAGTGTGAAATCTCAGTTTGATTTGTTACCAATATTTACTTTCACCATTCATGAATATAAAATCTTAAATACAAGAACAATTTGACAATAAGCAAAAACCCGCATTAGATATTCCATTTGTGAACAAACTTTAAATTATATAGAACAAGCAATAATGTTAATTACATTATACATAACTTTCAGTGAAAAGGGCACATGAACTACATATGCATTGAGATTTCTTTAACTAATTAGCTACAAAGAGTTAAGTAGTTTTCAAAGCTATTGTTCTCATGCCTTTAAAGGAACATGAGAATGGGCATTTCTGACTAGAAGGTGCATGTAATTGTAATATTAATACACATATTGCATATTAACACACAGTTTGATGTGTTTAAAGTCTTCTTTATTGCTTAGCATTTAAATATGATCTTTAGTAAAGCTACCACTGTTTGATGTTTGGTGTGCATGAGTGTATTTATTTACCGTCCTATTATATCTATGCAAAATGTGAGTTAATGAAAATAAGTCGGTATTTCTGCAAATTAGCTAACTTTTGTCTATTAGACCCAACTATTTTTTGTCATGTACAAGCTAGTTTTTCTTGTTAATCATAGAAATTTGAATTTTCCAGACAAGGCAATGATTAAGACAGTCCATATATGCAAAGGAAAAAGATGATGCTTCATGATTAAAGAATGGAAAAACCCAGCTACCCAGAATTTATTGTCCTGTTCTTTTTCCCGGGAATTAGTGCTTTGTTTATATTTGATAAGAATAAAGAAAAGCTTACCACTAAATTCAGCTTCACAATAAAGAGAAAAAACATTAAAAAATGAAAAAAAAAAGTAGTTTTCTGTCATGCTTTAATAAGTGATGAATTTAAATTGTTATGTTTCAAAAGTGAAATGGTTATCTGCCATATAGCTTGCTTTACCAATTTTTATTCATCTGGCTATCTAAGATCCTGCATATGCATTACAAATTCCACCATTTTAGTTAAAATTTCACTATCTTAGCTACAAAATTATAAAAAAGAAAAAAAAATCCCTTGATAAACTATATCATCTTGCTATATCTGTAATCTCTTATTACATATACGGGTTGTCTCAAACTATAATAGTGTAGTACTATCTTCAGTTTGTAATTCTTAATAGGTTTATGCTAAACTCATTTGTTTTGTAATTCTCACCTTGTTTACGGTGTACTTGTTCCAATTAGCTGCTGCTGCTAATATTATTATTTGACTGTTATAAGTATATTTTAGTGTTATTTTATAAGTTATCAAATAGAAATAATTTTTCATAATTTGTCTCTGAGCTCAACATGGTATGAAATGGCAGGAAAATTGCTGGAAGCAGCATGCTAGATGCTTGGAACCTTTGGACAGGATTCTAGATTCACCACTTGCCATTGAAAAGCCTCATCGTCCTTTCGCTGACAAGACACAAGAAAAAAACAAGTGAGATTCTAACTTCTTATCACATATTCTTTAAAGACTAGCTGATTGGACTACATTAACTTGAGTTAATATAAAAAGACTAGCTTATTGGACTACATAAACTTTAATGTGGATTTTTTATATTAAATTTAATGATATGTTTAGTTATTGATAGGTTAGTCTATGTAGTATGTGTAAGCAAAAGTCTGTATAAGAATATATCCATCTGACCTGCAATGCATCCCTAATACTCACTCGAACATCTACTTTAGTTGCTCTTTCAACCTGGTACTGTGAACATTATGTAATATAAACATGAAAGATAAAAGATCATGGATGATAATTCCATAAAATAGACCCTTCGGTATTAAACCAGAAAGGTGTAATCACATATAACAGTATATCAAGCAGTTCAAATGCCTAGTCACATATAACAATATATCAAGCACTCCTTCCTGCTAGGTCGCTTTCTATATAATTTGTGGTCAACGTTACGAACTACTATCTATATAAAGCTGAGAAATTTTCACTTCCAAATTTACAATAATAAAAATATAATCAGTAAGTAGAATATATGAAAAGTTAATAGAGCTGAGAAACTGCAAGGATTTGCCATTTTTGAAGTTTGAACAGAGTGGCTAGAATAAAAACCTTGCCCTGTTGTTTCCTTTCTAAGAATGATCTGTGTGCAATATGGTTTTCAAGCATTTGTTGTTTCCTTGTAAACAACAGCCTTGTGTGTTTATGCTTGTCTTGAAGTATTGTTATCTTCGTTGCATAGGCTATTTCAAAATTGATTGAAGGGAGATCTAGTCACATACCTTATAGGGACACCAAATTGACAATACTACTTTAGTCTTTGCTCAGTGGCCATGGACATGTACCTGTAAGTGTTCCTACGTATAAATTTGCTACATATGCTTTAGTTTGGGAAAATCAATGTCACGAGAAAGATCTTTTGTGGCTGAAAACCTTGAAATGAATTACCGACACTGCATGCTATTGAGTTTCTCATAGTTTATTCATTGATTGTCATTTGAAACACAGCTCATTTGCACAGTAACTTCATCATGTAGTGCGGAAGAGATGCATAATACATTGAAGTTTGCTCATCGGCAAAGCACATTGAGATACAAGCGGCTCCAAACAAGGTATGTGCATTTCTTGGAATTCAAAATGTCTGTCTCTCAAAAGTGTCTTCTTATAATTGACCTGGCAAATAATCTATTCCCAAATTGTGTTTATATAAATCGTTAGTCAATTATTGAAACTGATTATAGTTAGCATAAAAGTCGAACTTTATTTTAGCATTACCATAAATATTATTCACGTGTTATATCTGGTTGTTCATTTAACTTAATCCATGTTCTAAATCGCTAGTTTTATAGGTAGAAAAATGCATTTCATTATCCCTTCTTTTTCTCTTCTCCTAAAGTTGAAGCTCCATTTTTTTTTTTTTTTAGTTTTCTGAAATATACTGTTGGTGTTGGAAACTCTGAGGAAGTTTTGAACTCAGGTGTGTTATCTATGTTGTGCTTTTCTCTAGTTTGACATTATTTCAATTGGTAAGCATTGCAAAAAACATGGTTGCATCTACTGCATTATAAGATCATATATCATATATCAAATTTGAGTTCAACATTATTTCAAATTGGCAAGTAGTAGTTATTTATTTTTCTTGACCAGATCATGAAGAAGTATTTGACTTAATATAATGTTATTCTAATGACTAGTAGTAATGAGTAATGATTTAGTTGATGTTCAAATACAAGAATCTCATTATCCATCACGGAGAAATTTCTAGTCTTATTGAAGTAAGAAAAAGACAAGGACTACTACCTTTTGTTTTTGACAACTCAGTTTTTTCAAATCATGATTGAGTTGGATGCTAAAATTTCAAAGGCAGTTTCTTACTTGTCAAAAATCAAATGGAAATAGTATTTACTTTTTAAACACCAAAGCTTCATATTTCCTCTGCCATTACCACTTGGTTTGTGTCTTCCCTTTATGACCTACTTCATGATAAAGTAACCTTTTCGGGATAGCTAGTGATTCTTCTAATTTTCTCTTATGTTCTATCTGCTACTGTTGTTCCAACGACCAGTAAGCTTCATAAATAGCTAAGCAAAGATTGTTTGATCCTTTTTTGGTGAATTGATTCTGGTAATTATAAAGATGATTATATATTTAAATAACTTTGTTGGTTGCTATAGGAATCCAAAAGTAGAACAAAGAAGACAATTCAGCTCTGCCTAGTTCTTTGGTTCGGGTCAATATAGTTTGTGTTCTTTTCACTCTCTTTCGCACTATTTTTTTTCTCTCATATATTAATATTTCAGCAAAGAATTCAATATTTCAGTTTGATACTGGTTAGCACAGTCATTAACCAATTCATGAGATCATATTGCTTGATAATACTTTATTTCAGAAAAATAAAACAAAAGATTGTGGCCATGCCAACTCTTTAATTACTTCTTTCAAGCTACTTCACCAATTAAAATTTAAATGAGAATCACACCAGATTTATGCTAGGTTTCTCTTTTACCTTGTTTCACACATCCCAGAATCACAGTAGCAAGCTCAAATAGGTGTTAGTTGTATGATGAAAGATTTACAGTTCTATCTTCCAATTGCAGAATGGAGAATTATTGCGCCTTGCAAATCTGTGTGCTTTTTTTATATGAAAATATAGGGATTCAAAGTTTACAATTACTTAACCTGTGACCACCGTAAAGAAAGTTGAGAAACATATCAGGTGGTGTACTTTAGGGAGGTTCACGTAATTATGCCACATCTGATCCAAAATATGAGGGGCCCGCCACTTTAAGGGGCCAAAAGAAAGTGTGTATTTTTGTGTTATTATTGAATTTAGTTATTTAATAATTATCTATTAATTTTAATAATTATTTTAATTACTTAATAATTATTTATTATTTATTTAAATTACTTAATAATTATTATAGATATTTAATAATTATTTAATACTTATTTTAATTACTTAATAATTATTTATTAATTTTAATTATTTAAATTTATATTTAAATTTTAAATATTTAATAATTATTTTAATGTAGATTATTAATTACTTATTTTGATGACTTAATAATTATTTTTGTTTGGCTCTTTTGTTTGTTTTAAACTATGAATTAAGTCATTCTTTTAAGAGTGAGAACCATACATAATGCATACCTTGTGTTCTATATTGATAGCCATGGATAAATCTTGAATTAATGGGTTAGGGAATACAAATGAATATAGGGAAGGGTTGAACAATTTTCTTGATTTCACATTTGAGTAGCAATCCATTGAAGGATGAATAATATGTCCCTATCATAATCGTAAATTCAAAATGTGGTTGACTACAGCTGAAGCATATGACCACTTAACTTAAAAACAATTTTCAACTAAATACACTAATAAAGAATGCAACATACCTTAAGCATCTTCTAATAAAGCACATATGATAGAAACTCATTAAAATATAGGTTTTCAAAACCCTATAGAAGACATGATCAATGATACATTTTAGTTCAGTAGTTTGTATGACAATAATGAACCTAACTCATCTCATGAAGCTACAAGTGATAATGATGAGGTGCCAGGTGAGAGAATGGATGAAGTTCCTGTTGAGTTTTATGACTTACTTAATGATGGAAATTAAGAACTTTATAAAGGGTACACGAAATACTCCAAATTATCATTTGTAATAAAATTGTATCACATCAAGTGCTTGTATGGCATGACTGATAAAGTTATGACAATGATCTTGGAATTATTAAAATATACCTTTGAGCACGCTAAGATCCCTAGTTTATTGTAAGAGGCTATGGAAATCATCACCAAACTTGGGACTCAATTACACTAAAATACATGCTTGTTCGAATGATTGCATATTGTATTGGGGTGATGATGAGAATAGAGAAATATGTAAAAAATGTCATACATCTAGACGGAAGGAAACGGCTGTAGGTAAGAAAAAGAAACAACCTACAAGAGTGTTATGCTACTTCCCACTTAAACAAAGGTTGGTTATTTATGTTTACTAAGATGGCTAAGCATATGAAGTGGCATGTAACTGAGAATTGTAATGATGGCTCGATAAGGCATCTAAGAGACTTTGAAGCATGAAAGAAATTTGACACAACTCACCTAAAATTTGCTTTGGATCTTCAAATTGTTCGCCTAGGTCTAGCCAATGATGGTTTCAATCCTTTTGGAACCATGAGTACAAATTATAGGATTTGGCCTGTAATTTTGATACCATATAGTTTACCTCCTTAGATGTGTATAAAGCCAACCTTATTTATTCTATTAATGATCCTTCCGGGTAAATGCATGACAAGGAACAACATAGATGTCTATGCGCAACCTCTTATAAAAGAGTTGGAAGAGTTATGGATAGAGGGTGTGGACACCTATGATGTTTCAATGCATAAAATGTTCAAAATGTAATCAACACTAATGTGGACAATCAGTTATTTCCCAAGGGTTGGTACCCTGTCTGGTTGGAATACACACATTAGGTTAGCTTGCCCAACTTGTAACTTTGATGTAGCTTCACTGTATTTGCCTCATAGTAAAAAATGGTGTTTTGGCGGTATTATCATTTTCCTAAAAAGAATCATAGATTTTAGTTGATACAGCTTCACTTTGATAGGACTCAAGAGTTTACAAACCCTTCAAAAGCACTATAAAGCACAGAAATCTTCAAACAAGTAGAGAACATTAATGTTACATTAGGGAAGTTAGTAGAAAAAGATGCTAAAGGGAACTGAGCTCATGCAAATAACAATGAAGTGGACTCCCAATAATGGAAGAAGAAGCCTATATTCTTTCAATTTTCATATTAAGAGACTAATATGTTGTGTCACATTCTTGATGCCATTTATATATAAAAAAAAATGTCTCTAACAATCTCATTTCTACTTTACTGAATGAAAGTGGGAAGACAAAAAAATATCTCAATGCTCGAAAAGACCTTCAAGAAATGGGCATAAGAATAAAAGATTTATATCCTAATGATAAGGAAAAATACAATCCATGTCTACTTACATTAACAATGGTAATGAAGGATGCATTCTTTAAAAGTTTGAAGATTATGAAGATGCCTGATAGGTATTCAAGCAATATTTCTAAATGCATCTATTTAAAACAATTCAAGTTGTTTCGATTGAAAAGTCATGATTATCATGTACTTATAGAGCAATTACTAACCATTACAATATGAATGTGTTGTTGAAAAAAGTGATTGCAGTATAGGTTTAGTTAAGCTTATATTTTAGACAAATATGTAGTAAAATTTTCAACCCTGATGACCTCAAAAATGTCCAACAATGAATTTCTCTTATACTTTGTCACTTGGAGATTTTGTTCCCTCCATCATTCTTCACTAGTATAATTAATTTATGCATTCATCTAGTTGATGAACTACAACTGGGAGACCTAGTACAATATCAATGGATGTACCCTATTGAAAGTTAATAATTGAATTTATCCATTTAAGTCTAGACTTGTAATTCTTTTTCTTAATGTTATCTTCCTTTATATAGATATTTGGGACATATAAAGTCTTATGTACACAATAAGGCTTAACTAGAAGGATCGATTGCTAAAGGATATATATCTGAAAAGTGTCTTATATTTTTTTTAAAAAAATATTTATAAGGAATTGAAACAAGGTTCAATCGAACAAGACATTTTAATAATAAACCAAATGATATTGGATGTGAAGAAGTGTTTATCATCTTTCCCAAGATAGGTTGATCGATAGGTAACAGTTCTAGTTTCATACTAATACCTATAGAGAAGATATAGGCACATCGATATATGTTATTCAATTGCAAAGAGGTTGATCCATTTATGGAATTAGTATCCATAGCATTATCCACATTCCTTACTATCTTTCCCAAGAATACTTAGCCAAGCGGTTATATCTTTAATTGTTGCTTATAGGGAATTTAGACCATATGTGAAGAGAATAATAAGGAGTTGGACATGTTCCTCTATTGAGTAGTAGAAAATAGTTAGCAAAGATTTTGCTGACTAGTTTTCTAGATGGGTAAGTTGGAAAGGATAGTTACTACAAATTTTTTTTTTTAGGCATAGTTGTAAAAGATAATTTTTTTCTATTAGATTTTCATGGATGACGTGGTTGGTATCTTGTTAAATGATTTGAAGCAACTAGCCCAAGGACTTCTTCTAAATGCTAGAATGTTTTTAGCATTCAATGTTAATGGATATAATTTTCAAACATTAACTTGAGAAAATGGATTAAAATCCCAAAATTCTAGAGTTTTCATAACTTCTATAACCAATTGTGTTTCTAGCCATTAAGATGTAAATGGGGGAGGATATTGACTTTCCATATTATGGGAAATTGGTAGATATTACTGAGCTCAATTACTATGAAAATGTTTTTACCTTCTTTTAATGTATGTGGGCTTATAGTATTAATGATAAAGGATTTAGAAATGATACTTAGGGCTTTGATGTTGTAAATTTGAATAGATTGATTCACATTAGTGAATGTGAAGAGCATAACCCTTTCATCTATGCATCATAAGCTCAAATGATTTATTTTGTAAAAGGTCAGCATCTCTAGATTGGAATGCTATTGCTTATCTCAAGTCAAGAGACTTATATGACATGGGAGGGGATGTTAACAATGAGATGCGTGAGCTTGAGCTATTTACTCAGCAGAAGTTGAGTAATTTTTTTTTTAGAATGATGGTAAGAATATTCAATTGGCAAGGGAAGAGGAAGATGATCATCTCTTGAAAGGCCCTAATTTAGAAACCAATGTTGAGGAAGATGAGAATATGTCAGAATAGTTAAAGAATTTTGTGAATATGCATCATTTATGATTTGTTTCACTATCAAATTACTTAGTTAAAGAATTTTATGCATATGGTTCTACAATTTGATTTGTCTCAATGTGAGCTTGCTTAACTAGAGAATTTCAATATTATTTTTAAGACTATTGACATTTGTTTTGCAAATATGCCTAAGTCAAAACATCCAAGAGTTTAGGACAGCAAAGGAGCATCAAGTATCTAGTCTGCTCCTCCATAACCCACTCAAGATGTTCCAGTCCCTGTTCAACCTACACATATATAGGCCACACAACCCATAAATCCACATAGCTCACACAGGTCACACAACCCATACAAATCACATAGCTCGTACAATCCACACAGTCCATATAATCCACACAGCCCCTATAACTCATACAACCCATATAGCCTACACAGTCTGAGGTTCTTGGGATGGATTACCGAGAAGTTGAAATAGAAGTCCCTGAGATGGAGTTAGACACTGAAATGGATGATGCTTCTCATACATCATCTTTAAGTGCTAGAAAAGGGAAGCCAAAAACTAGACGGTATTACAACATGATAGATAACTATAATATATCATTTTCTTTTGTTTTTGAGCTTATATTGTACTAATATTTTGTACTTGTCTTAATAGATAAGGAGGGTGTGGTTAAAATCAAGAATCTAAAGGACGAACAAGTTTGGACCATAGATGAAGAAAAAGTTGTAATTCAAGCAAACAATTAGGGTCATCCCATACAAGAAGAAGAAGGACTTTTTTCATCAGTAATGGGTCATTTGGCTAGAATCATATTTTCAATAAATTATGAGACATAGCCGGCCATACCAAACTCAGTCAAAGACAATGTGGTAGCTAGATTGGTGATGGTATGTAACAATACTAATCAAATATTTACAACTCATGTTTCATTCTATTGCCAATGTTTTTGTTTTTGTTTTTGTTTTATTTTTATTTTTTGCCATAGCTATACTTTCAATTTCCAAATGAAATGATGAAATGGGCATTTGGTTTGCTAAGCACATCATTGGGATGTGATAGAGAAATTATATATTGGCTATGTACTATGAGTATTATGACCCTAGTTTGACGAAGGAATAAAATATTGATCAAAATTGCCTAAAAGATATCACGAGAGAGCAATAGAAAGGTATGTCCTTATCCGTCATAAACAAAAACACAAGATAATTAATAACTTTTTTTGATATAACTATGCTTGTATCAATGGCTAAATGAATAATTAAGTTTATTTATGCAGGAAATGTGCAAGCAGAATTCACATAATAAAAGCAAGCAAACCATTCCGCACATTATAGGGTCTAAAACATTTGCATGGTTTAATGATGAGATGATAGTATAACCATTATCCTTGAATAAATAAAATTAAGTTCATATAGATTTATTTAAGTTAAATCCCTTTTTTTGTTGAAATGACAAGAAAAGGAGAAAGAGCATCCCGTTGGTTGAGTAGAGCTATAATTCAAGAAGCGATGGTTCATACTATCTTCATATGATGCCTTTGGAAAAGTGTTTGGAATGGAGCATCCATACTGTGTTCATGGTCTAGGGATGGGAGTTTGTCCAGTAAGTGTGTTTGAAACCAGTTCTCAAAAAATCCACTCCGCCAGTTCCTCCGATGCTAATCCAATAATTCAAGAAGAGGTGGAAAGCTTATCAAAGCTTGACCAAACTAAGGAGTTGGCTGAAACAAAACAAGTGTGCCATCTTAGACTACATCAAGGAAATGAAATGGCACATTCCACCTTATTTATTCAACCAACAAACTGCTAATTTATAAACACAATTTCTAGACTTTACTCATAATATACCTTTATAATAATTCATAAATTTTGATGTTGTTGGCTACTACTCTTTGAGCTAGAGTGGCTGCTAATCAATTTTATGAAAAGTTGGGTCTAAATTCAATCTAGTCTAAATTCAATTGACCCAGTTTTAATATCCTAATCTTATTCCTACATATACAAGACTGTTTGTTTGTTGCTTGACCATGGTTTATAAATGGAAGGGGAGCTATGGTTTTTGACAAACCATTTCTGAAATTTTCTTCTTTTGTTTGAAAAAACCTAACGTATATAATGTATATAATGAACTTACACTGATTGAGAGTAGATCATCGCATCTTTCAACTAGTGATCATGCTATTCTTTGATTTCTCAATACAAACCCATTTTCTGCCCAGTCAATATGAATCATTGCAAACTTACTTCAACTCTACTAATTAAGTATACAAAAATAATCATTTCCAAATAATATGCTTTTTTTCCAGATGGGAAAACAAAAGAAATATTATATTTTTAATAGCAAGTAAGTTTGAAATTTTTTATTAAAAGATTGTGTGCTTTTTAATGTGAACAGAGAATAAATTGAAGGTTAGCAGTGAAGGGAAATTATTAATATATATAAAACAAAATCTGTATATATATATATATATAAATTTTAGTGAATACCCTGTATTCGTTTTCAACCGTTGATACATTTTGGAAGCTTGTCCTTCACTTTAAGATCTCATGTATCCATTTTGAAGTATTGTTTGATTTTCTACCAGGATAGAAAGGTCACTTAACTATTCTGTGACTTACATTTGATTGAAACGACATATTTCCAAGAACTGTATGATTCAAACAAAAGAGCCTGAAAATTGGACATTTTCTTGATCTTTTTCTCCCAGTTTTCTTGTCTACCCTAAACTTTAACTTTGCCAATCACAGTCATAGTACCCTGCTACTTTACTGAGATTCTCCATGTTGAATGGAATCAAAAACTGATAAAAACTAACTATTCTTTATATGGCAAAAAGGATATAAGAAAAGGTCAATGGATGAGATAATGAGCTTTTCAAGAAACCGTGGTCAAGAATCAATGTCATGTTGTAAATTTAAACATTGTTTTGAAAAATCGTTGAGACCGTTAAGACACACCCAGACAGCAACTTATAGTTTCATCTCAGAAAGACCAAAAATAATGAATATTCAAAATTAGATGGAAAAAAAAAAAAAGGAAAACAAACAACATTGCTAATAGGTTGTCCTTTCACATAAGATCCTGACCAGCTATTCCAGCGGCAAATCTGTGGAAACAATTAGAAAAAAAGAGAGAGGAAGGGAGAAGAAGTTCCATTTGGTAGTGAATCCTATTATTCTTTTTGCCTTTCCCTCTTTCCTCCTCTTTGTTTTCCATCACATTCCCTAGATGGTTTCCCCCTTGAAACTCGATAGGGAATGTCTTTTTCTTCAATCCCATTGATTATACTATTTTAATATGGATTTCTGGGTAAGTTTTCAGTTGAATTATGTGACATTATGTTATTCCCTAAACAAAGATGGACTTGAATCATAGTTATCTTGTCTTTTTCATACTTAATAACTACACACTGCTTGCTACTTTACTGATATTGTTATGAAAAACTTTCCCCGCTGTATAATAGTACACCAGGGGACATGGAAATTCCTGAAAATAGGAAAGAAAAAAGGGAAGGAATTTGAATATTGGTGAGATGGGAGAAAACAAACATATACAAAACTAAAAGAAACATGATAATTTAGGTTTTAGTTGTATTCTATCTTAGTTAAGGAGTTTGTACTGTTTCCCTAAACAAAGCTTAGTAATTTGGTACAATGAAACTGATATTAACAACTATAAATTTCTTTTAGACAATTTCGTTCAATGTATCATGAAAGACACGAAAAAAATGTACAAACCTTGCCATCATTTAATTCAAATTGTAAATTCATAGACAATGCATTAATCTTTTATAGGATAATGTTTAAATTATTCCACAACCTATCCAAGATGAAAATTCACATATATAAACAAGAAGATCTTAAGAGGGAACAACGAATATAAAAATACTGTTGATCATTACCAATTATTTTAAATTTTTATTTTATTTTATTTTACATATATATATATAAAAGACAATTTATATTTCAACTTTTTTACATTTAATGAAATGTATTCTAATTTATTATATCAATTTGTTATTGTATTAGTTTAATTATAATTATATTGGCCTAAATGCTAGTTTACATAAAAAAATATGCATTAGTTAAGATGTAAAAATATAGTAAAAATTCAATAAAAGAAAAATATTTAGGAACAATTCAAAACTGGCCCCCATTTAAAAAAAATAATTTTTAAGGGTGGTTAAAACTGCCTCCATATTTAAAAAAAATTAAAAATATTTAAAGATGGTTCAAAACCGCCTCAATATTTTAAAATAATTTTAAAAAATATAATCAATTTGGAAATTCCAACTGTCTCCATGTTTTTATAAAAAAAAAATCAAGGTGCTTTAACCATGCATAAATTAATCATTACTAAATATTAGTTGAGATTGACATTCTAATGATTACTTTAAACAGTTGTCAATTGCAACGAAATGGTCACTTTTAAAGTAATTAATGGAATTGTCGCTAAGGATAGTAGGGATGGTTTAAACCACTTCCAAATACAAGTATAAATCGCTTCTAAGTAGTGTATTTTTTTAGTGAAAGTAGTATAAAAGTTTTAAAAAAATTAAGGATAAAAAGAATAATAAAAAGAAAAAAAAGAGAGGAAGTTTCTGCATCTGCTACTTATTCAAAACTAGGAAACAAAATCACATATGTAGACGAATTGTGGAGTAGAGAAATCACCAACTTAAATATTTCAAGATGGCACTCCTCATGGTTTTGCTTCAAAGAATGTGTTCGAGAATAAACTGTTAAAAGAGAAAGAATGAAGAAAGCGGCAAACTTGCGACTTCAAATGGCTGTCGAAGACCAGCGAAGCATCGACACGCCTTCGGCTCTTCATTCCTGCGTGTCTGATACGTTTTGGATACGGACATCGTCCGACATCGGTAGGAAACGTCCCGAGGCCGTGTCCGCAATTTCCATAAAATCGGACACGCGTTCCCTCCCCGGACATGCATGTCAAGGCCAATTTACGCTACCCTAATACCCTGTATCAGCGATTCAGCCGTGTATTCCATTTTGCACACTAGAGTTTGATTCTTCCTCCTCCATCTCGACTGGAAATCCTTCATATCTTGCTGTAACCTTTCTCTGGGTAGATCAGTCTCCAGTCCATCTTCACCTTAGGTAAGCAATTTTTTATTCGATTTTGGTTTCTGGTTTGGTGGTACGCTGCCCTAATGCCCTGTATCAGCGATTCAGCCATGTATTCGATTTTTCACACCAGAGTTCGATTCTTCCTCCTTCATCTCGGCTGGAAATCCTTCATATCTTGTTGCAATCTTTCTCTGGGTAGATCGGTCTCCAGTCCATCTTCACCTCAGGTAAGCAATTTTCGATTCGATTTTGGTTTCTGGTTCGATGGTTCCCATCACAACTTTCTAGTTCAATCCCATCTACTGGAAATCCTTGGAGATTCGTGCTTGATTTTAAGTTTAGATGTATGG